>JAULJZ010177901.1:0-23015 GCA_032270985.1 Heliamphora pulchella
CAGACATGCCAATTCTTTTTAATTTTACTATCTAGGCAACTGATCATGCCAAGTAAAATTAAATAGCGGACATAGTTTCGGTCCAGTATATAATTGCAGTGACTTAGGCGGAGATGATACTATTATATACAGCTAAGTGCTAACAATCACCTAATTCCAAATCAAATGCTTCGCAATGAACCCTTTAGATGGAGAAGTGATCCACACAAACAATTATCCAGAATTATCCCTAAAGGAGGTTTGTACTGGTGATATCGTAATTAATCTATCCGATGGAGAGGAAAGCTTTACTGCCAATATGTAGGGTTTAATTGCATCGCTTATAAATTGGTGATGGAGACTGCGAGATTTATCTGTGATTAAATTTTCTCTCTTTCTTAGATTTTTAAAGCATTTTTGTGGGTTATAAAAATTCGTTTAATTAAAATAAATTTATTAGTTTCGAAAGTCACACGATCTGAAAGAATCAAACATCTTCCTCTATACACGATTCCAAAAATTCTGATTAATCAAACCATCTTTTCGTATTTAAATGCGTAACAAATAAAATTTAATAAATGCACAGTTTTTCATTTAACTTTTCAGCTAAGGTAGTGATTAAAAGAATTTATTTACTTTATTTTTTATTTTATATTTTTTAAAAAATAATAATTTATTTCGATTAAATATTTTTTTATTTAATTAATACAAAATTCAAAATTAATTCTCACGTTGTTTTAAGATATCTGATTTAAAAAAAAAATTCATCTTTAAATGTGATATTTTGTAAAAATAAAATATCTAAAAATTTTTCATATAATTAAAATTAATTAATTAAAAAAATTTAATTTTATTTTTTATTACAAAATATTTTTATTAAAATCAAAATTTTAAATTAATTAAATTAATAAGATAAATAAAACTAAAATTTATCATTCACGCAGTTAATATAAAAATTAATTAAATGTAAGATAAATATATTCTGATTTTATGATCGAATCAAAACTCTAAAGAGTTTTTAGTCTCCTGTTTAAATGCATAAATTTCAAAATCCTTTTTTGAATTAGCTGTTTATCGGTATTTAAGTAGCACCGAAATTGTTTTGAAAAATAGCTTTTCGCAGCTAACTAAGCAAAAAAAAAAAATTGCAGCACCAGCCTGGGATAACCGCTGCTTGTGAAAATGATTTGACCGCAGAACAAGGCTGCGTTTGGCGCTGCTTGATTGCTTAAGGCGCTGTTTGGAAATAAAAGTCTGCTGCCGAAACAGCCTTGATGGAAAACAGCTTCAGCAGTTTGCTTGGAAATTGCGCTGGAAACCGCTTGCTTTTGGTTTGCTTTTTTCAATCAAAAAGCCACCTGGAATTGCGCCCTATTTGGCGCTGCTCCTGCTTGGATCACTGAAGCCTGCTTGGGAATAACGCCGCTGCCTTAAGGCAGCGTTTGGCTTCTTCTTGCTGCGTTGGAGGCGCTGTTTGGGCTTGAAATCCAGCGGCTGCTTTGCGCCGCTGCCTAAGGGCGACGTTTGGCTGCTGCGATGGCTGCTTGCTTCCTCTCCCTTTTTTTTTTATTTTTTATTTTTTTTAATCCAGAAACAAAAAACAGGAGAAAAAACTTTGAAGCAAATAAAAAGAATTCAATCCGGAGCTAAGGCCGCCATAATCACCGCCGATTGTTGCCGCCTTTGTTCTTCCATACCTGTTCTTATTTTTTTTCTTCCTAATAAACTAAAGAAAATAAAGAAAAAAAAATTTACATCAAAACCTATATCCCGTAGGCTCATATTCGATCTAAAAAAAAATTAATTTATCACGGTCAACCCCCATGAAAAAAAAATCATCATTTATTCAAAATATTCAATCAAATATGAAAAAATAAATGATGATCATAAAATATGGATTAGAACGCCTGTAAAACAAAGCTAGCAACAGTTCTAAATCTACCCGACCTCGATAGCCGTAAACAAAAAACAAAACGGCTCTGATACCAATTGTTGGAGGTAAAATTGCCAAGATCGTTATTTTTGCAAACGATTTTCGATAAAAAATTAAATAGGTGGGCAAATGCTGAAATGGGTTTTAGATAAAACTTTTGACATTGAACGATCAAAATAAAACCCGTGCAACCAAAATTAATATAGAAGAATATCTTCTTATCGGTCGATCCTTCAACTACGGTCTGATTCTGAGTTAAAACTCATATCAGATCTTCTACTGTATTTTTTTTACGGATTCTCGAACGTAGTGTGAGTTATGGACCATCAAGAACTCGTATCGGTAGAACCCAGATATGTTTAGTCTTCAAAGACAAGTTATGATTTAAAACTGATTCAGCCTACCCGCATATATATTGGGTTACAGCAAAGACCTGGTGAGTAATTATGAGTAAAACTTTCAGTGGAACACATACACTTACCAGCGGTTTCTACAATTATGAAAAGACAGCAGTGGTTTCTGCAATTTTCATAAAACACTGAATTACAGTTCATACCACTAAAGAACTATAATTACATTCTGATGCATAATCTCTAGACCTTCTTGCATTGAGCTTCTGTTATTAAATGCTTACCATTTCTCCCCAAAATAAGATTCTTGATACCCGCCAATTAAATTTAGTTACTGACAATTTAATTTAATCGGTATCTTGATATTCCTTAAGCCATTTCGCTTAACTTATTTGACTGCCAGATAATCAAATTCACCTGCAAGATTTGGCCCAGTCAAAACTTATAAATTTTCTTAAGGAGTATCGTCAATCCCGATATTTTGGGACGTGAATTTCGTCAATAATTAATATTTGCCATATAAAAAATACCGCTATCCAACTTACCAAAAATATAGACACATATAAGATCGCACCCTCTAATGAATCAAAACAACGAATATTAAATATATGCAAATTAATAATTATTTCAGAATTAAGAGGATAAGCATTATTCATAATAACTTTGGATTGTGAATTAATTTATATAGTCAGCATAAAATTTATTACTCTAAATGTCCCATTCAATACACACAAAATAATCTAGCATAGAGAGTTGGAACAACAGACGACGCTATTATCTGTTACCCGTAACTAAGACAGGTCTACTAAAACTCTATACTACAGTCGTACCGATGGTATGCCCATTTTCATCTAAACTGTGAACATAAAACTTGTATTTTACAATAACTTAAAATCTAATTTTCTGTGTGCAAGCCGTACTGTACACACTAGATTAAATACTATAGAGAATATCGAACATATATGCATAACATTAAAGAAATGATACACATATATTGTTCATAAAAATTCTTATAAAATAAAAAATTAATTTTATTAAAATAAAATTAAATACTAAAATATGATTTTTAGTATACCAACCCTAATAGGAAACTACCCTTATTAGAAAGCTCAGAAGAGGGCATTTTTGAAATTCATCAATGAAAGAATTTAGATTTCAGTTGTTAATGATTATAATCTTCCCACCGTTAAGTTTGGAGATGAGTTTGTTTTAAAATCAAATGAACAATGGGATAAAAAAGAATTTAGAAATATAGACTAAAATAGCAAGACTATCAATTCATATTTAGTGGTGTCACACTAAAAGAATTTAGAAAAATCTTTATGTGTGAAATTGCTAAAGAAGCATGAGATATCATTAAAGTCACTCGTGAAGGTACTTCAAATATAAAAATTTCAAAACTACAAATGCTTACTACTATTTTTGATCCCAAATTGAGTGAACAACTCGGTCTGTCTAACAATGCGTACTCCACCCCTTAAACAATCTTCAGCGTCAATGGAATTCACTATTTCCACAAACTTCTTGGTACCCAATTCCTAGAATTGTTTAACTAAAGAGTTACCGGTCTTTGAGGTGATCTTGATAATCCTGATGACGAAGTCTGTAATCATATGCTTCCATTTTCTCTCTCATCTTTCCAAGGGTTGCTCCATTCCTCTTGGCCTCTTTCGTATATTCTTAATGTGCTATAACGTTGGGTTTGAATGTCTCTTCCAATAACTAGATCATTTTCTCAAGTAGTTGGTCATTCTAGGGTAAAATGAACATGATAAAAGATATGGTTGTGGTAAATACCTAGTCGTGTGATCCATTGTGACTTCGTTGTTAATTCTTCATCAGGCTTCAAACGTTCATTGTTGTGATCAAGATTCTTCGTTCTTTGATAGTGATGGAAAAAATTCAGACTCTAACACCTCGATGGAAAGGCCGGCGTGAATATCGATGCATATAGACGTACCTCCTTTGCTAGCGTACTAAGGTTAACGTGAGTTTCGAGGTTATTTCTCAATTTTCACTTTCTCAATACTGGTATGAATCTTTTTCTTCTTGGTTTATCGAAATAGGTGGGTTAACTATGAACTAGTCTTAGGGAAGTTTGAATTTGCCATGTGGTGGTGTCGCGAATTTTTTAGTGTGAAGCTGTCGTTTCTAACTTTAGATTGCTGATGGCATGGTCTTATTTGTTGGGACCTTTGAAAAGATATAGATAGTTGAATAAGACCTTACTTAACCATTCTTGCAAATGGAAGTCTTGATCTTTAAAACTTTGTTAAACGCGGACGTTGACAGATATTCTATGCCGTGACATCAAAAAGAAATCTGCTTCACGCTTGAAGAGGTGTTAAGAGATTTTTGTGCATCGTCTCAGTTTCCCGTGAAAGCGCTAAGGCCTAATGACGTAATATCCTGATGATCGTTGTTACTAAGAGATCAATGGGGTAAGGTTTTGAAGGTCGATAGTCAAAAACATGCGCTGGGTTAGAACGACTTAGGGTGGAACCCGGGTGGTTCAAAGATAGGTTAAATGGTCATGGCTAAGGCAATTACTATTGACACAAGTTTGAGTGGTCATTTGGGGTTCAAATATAGGAGAAACAAGAGGAGGATAGTGAACAATACTTTAAACAAGTGTCCCTAGAACTAGTCCAGTACAATTAGATTAAGATAAAAGAGATGTTTGAGCAAAAGGGGCAGCCAAACTACATATTTGCCCTAAAGTTATGTCGGCCTAATGTACTTCAATTCAAGTATCCAAGTCTACTTCCCTGGTAGAGATTTCAAGAGTGTACGAAGAATTCACAAAATCACTGCAACAAGTTGTGGTTTCAGGATCGAGAGAAGTGAACGATGGAAAAAGATTTTATCAATGTTGAATGTTTAGAACGGGTACTTAACAAAGAATTGATATCGAGTTGTACAAGAGAAGAGTTAGTTCAAAGATGATGACTTGAATCGAAGGAGATTCAAATGCGAATACCGATCATTATCGAGTCATGAAAACTTGAGGACAAGAATACTTTGTAAGATTGAATTTCGAATAGGGTTATCAATAAGACTTGGGTGCATAAGAGTTACCGAAGAATGACACTTGACGGTACCATTGAGGACTGATGATATAAGAAGGAAGGACATATAAAAGAATTTCAAAAAGTTGACACCAGGGCTTGGGATAAGTGAGAAAGGGACTTATAAGGATGAAGTCGTGGGGTTCTAACGGTGTCTCTCGAGATGATATCTAAAACTTCTCTTAGTGCGTACTCCTATCTACCCCCTTTAAAATAAGGTAACTCGTTGCATGAATCTCTGATTCTTTGATCTCGATGCCCTTACTCGTCTTTTGCATGTAGATTTCTTGCTGCTTCTGATTCCAGTAACGTCCTAACATGACTCGCTATAAGACTCAGGCGTAGAAGATTTTAGTTCGTATAATGTATAGATGATAATTATTATTAATACAACGCATCCTATAGACCTCCAACGCGACAGAATGCATGGTTTCCCATAACCCCAGGCCTGAAGGTTCACTAAACCTAAGTTCTGATACCAATTGTGACGCCCCGTCTTCCGGACACGTTTGGACATACATAAATATAAATAAAGAAATATTCTAGCCATTCATTCATATTTATATACGTTAGTTATTACATCATAAAGGAGTTCTGAACCATTCAAAAGTACTTAATTATTACAGTTTCACCAAGAAATTTTAAAAATTACACTAAGCGCGAGAGAGTTGAATATAAGAACAAAAGCAGAGATCTCGACTCTTCAAAATGCATCAGCGGGGTCCATGTGCTCTTGGAACTCACTCTATTCTTTAAACCCTTCTTCTCCCTCTAGGATGACTTCCTCCAAGAAATCCTCCTTACCTGTGGCACGAATTGCATGAGCTAAGGCCCAGAAGCAAAATACTCTAACCTTCTAACTAATCTCACGGCATAAAATTCACCATAATACATACCATATAACACACAATACAGTTTATAGTAAAGGAGACATGCAAATTTATGACAGGATAGCAGATAAGTCAATAAGCATTTCCAAACTCCGCTATGTCCAAACTCCATCTTCAAGGGGCCAAATGACCTCCATAGCCACACCGCAATCAGACCTCAGCCCTATTTCGTCTTCAGGGGAAAAAATCACTCCAAAACCTAGCGGTAATCCTCCCAGTAACCCTATGTCCAAGTCCCCTCAAGTGTCATCCAACGTCCCACATATTACCACTCGCTCAAAATCAAGCCCACCGCAACAGCAGCTTCAAATGGAAGGTGAGAATAGGGTTCGGTTATGATCCTTAGTTCAACCGATTGAAGAGGAGTTGCACAAACTTGGAGTAGCTGTCAATTTTTCACAGCTCAAATCCCACATGCCCGGCTCTACTGTGATTGTAAATGAGGACTCAGACCCCTCTGCATCCATTTCCAACGAGCAAGCTAAGGTTTCACACCTTTGTGGTCTAGATCTTCATCTCAATCCAAGTAAACCTATATATTGGTCCTCATTTTTCAAGGCTCAGGCCCCTTCAAAAATAATGAAACTTGAGCATTTTCCTGATATGCAGCGCGGTAACGAAGCTGTAGTAGAACTGGATGAATTTGATGTCGATACTAACCCATGGAATCATTGTCTCATTGGGTACTTCCTAGATGGAAAAATGCCATACAATCTTCTATGTGTTATAGCAAGGGCCGTGTGGCAGGAATATGCTCCTGAATCCATTAAACAGATAGGTTCATGTTTTTTCTTTGAGTTTAAAGATGAAACCACCAAATTGAAAATTTTAGAAGGGGGTCTATATTTCTTTTCCAAGTGTTATTTGGTTCTGACTGAATGGAAGAGAATGTTGGTTCCCTCTACAACTCAACCATCTTCCATCCCAATGTGGGTTAAACTTCATAAACTCCCGTTGGAATTTTGGACTGCCTCAGGTTTTAGCAGGATTGCTAGTACCATTGGTAGACCTATACGTGTTGATCAAGCTACAACAACTAAGAAGAGGTTAAAATATGTAAGAGTGTGTATTGAAATCTCTGCTGGGGATGGGCTCCCGCATGATGTGATAGTTAAAATCAGTGGAGACGCGGTGACCATTCAGGTGGAATACCAGTGGATCCCCCCCCACATGCTCAGCTTGTAAAGTGTTTGGCCACAAATGTAATCCTAAACCTTCTTCCAGCCCCTCCATAGCGGAGACTACTAAGGGGGAGCAAGCAACTGGAGCTAAGTTGGAAGCTCTGAACACAGGTGGCAATGGTGCCCGGGAAGTAAGTGCCAAAGTGAATATCCCTACTGCTGCTTGTGATCCCATTCTTGGCCCTGAGCGTATTTGCAAGGATGTTCCCCTAGAACCCCAAAAAGTATGGACTCAGGTGGGTAAAGGGTAGGAGGATGCTTTAGCGTTTTGTGCAGATGGGTTGAGCAAGGAAAGGGAGAATTCTATAGATGTGATTGAGGTGCCAGAGGTTGATGCTACTACTGTGAAGTCATCAACATTAGCTGATGTGGGAGTAAGGGAGCAAGCGGTACATGACTTTCTTTTCTCAAATTCCTTTCAAGATCTTTTGGATATCGCTGATGAAGGTTTCTGTGAAACTCCGGCCTCTAACGCAAAGCAAATGTCAGGTATGAAGGATTATAATTGCAAAAAAGAAAGAAAGAATAGGTTCTTTGGTGGTCCTTTGAACTAGTATTACCCTCCTTAATAACTTTATTTTTTGGATTGCTTGGGTTTTATCGTTAGACGTTTACATATTCAGTCGTCTGTCCTGGTCGATTTAGTCGTCCGAATTGTTTCTATGTGGTTTGGTGGTGCCGATTTCTGCTGGTTTTGTTGCTTTCTATCCATGTGGGTTGTGCATCGATAGTTTCCCCCGCTGCCATGTGGGGGGTTATGTGGGTCTAGTTGCTTTTGTTGCTTTCATGTTTGGTTTGGTTAGTGTTGTAACTTCCTGGGGTATAACCCTTGGATTCATGTATATATATATATATATATATATATATATATATATATTTATGTTACATTTAATTACATAAAAAAAAGTCAATAAGCATGTGCGTATGAAATGCAGATGCCCAACCCAATATGCACCTAGATTATAACAGGGATTTCACGTCGGGAATCACCAGAGTAGACTTGATGGGACTTTGATCACCAAATCTATCCTCAGCTCGTTGCGAATAGTAAATGCGTCGCCAGGCATCATGCCATAGCTGTTTTACTCAATGGTAATGGCGTGGGGGCGGGCCAACCAATTATTAGCCACCCATAGCTGGGCCAATAATCCCCACCTTAAGAACCAAGATGCTCGTTTAGTGTCAACCAAAAGTTTAAATCATCAAAATCAGAATGCTAGCGACGAACCCATGGTGCCCAACAATCTCCATAAACTATATCAAACACCAGGGATGCACCCAGGGTGCATAAACCAAATCTGTAACACCAGGAACGCACCCAGGGTGTACAAGACAAAATATTTTTGAAAATGGAAACCAGGGACGCCCTAGATTTAGAATTAAGAACGACAATCTCAATACAGTCCATCCCAACAACGGTTTGCACAGATGGATTCTAATATGCCAGGATGCAAATGACAATGCTCATGATGTGTACCATTGATCTCAAGTGCAACAATTTATAGCATGACATTAACATGGCAAGATTCATGGTATAACGCGCAAAGCATAAGGTACAAGTATGTGAAGCGCGAGCTACAATTCTCAAGATATGATTCAAACATGATAACATGAGTTCTAAATCATCATACATTCACTTAAATCACTAATCAACTAATTCAAATCAAACATCATACAAAAACTCGGGTTTCATAGTAAAGGGTACTCAAATATACACTAAACAAATTTTAAGACCAAAAGTCAAGTATTAAATTAAAGGAGCCGTCAAGGTTTTGGGGTATCTAAACTTGGAATCAAGTTATGAATTTTATACTCTATTTAGATAAAAATATTTTCTACAACTCTCATGTTTAACACTAAGGCCAAATCCTAAGACAAATGGGTGAACAATTCATCTTAAGTAAAAACGGTTCAGCACTTTTCTCAAGATTTTACCAAAATTAAGCTTCTGTTGGTCTCGGTTTTGGAGTATCATTTCAAGTCCAAATGAGCCCATTTTTTTAGTATGTTCTAGTTCCACAAGTCCCCTACAAGTTTCATGTTTAGATATAAGAGTAGTTGTTTGAAACAAGTTAGACTTTTTGGCCATTTTAAAAAATAGGTTCTGTCAGCCGCCAAAATTCAGTAGAGCCAGTTTTGGACATAGGGTTTGAAACGCATTTGGGGTATCATCCCGAGGCTTTAAGGTCTGATATTTGGGAATCAAATACTTAAATATGTTAGCTACAATGTTCATGTAGACCACGTTTGGAATAGGTCACTGAAAATAGAGGTTTTGAGCTATATAAAAATATGTAACAGAATGTTCCTTGGGGGCAGAAACACAACATAGACTTTTAAAAGGGTTTTGCCCTATCAAAACTCAATATTGTGTTCTCATTTTTGGTGGGTAGATATATAGACATGTTATCTACAACTTTTATGTTTTGACAAAAGTTCGGATCTAATTTTAAAATAGGGTTTCCATGTCGGTAGTGTTGACTGGTTGGACAATGACACACTTTGGTAAAATTGCAATATCTTGAGTTCTAGGTATGAAAATGAGTTGAAACCAACTTTTGGATGAAAGCTAACACAAAAATATAAGTCTGGACATAAAGAAAATTATTAGATCAATTTTCTACATTGAGTTATGGCATTTCAAATCTCAGGGTAGAAACATCAAAGTTCTAAAAAATTAAGCCTATTAGGGTTTATGTTTTCTACTTATGCCATGTCAAGTTTTTGTTCAATTTCTTTGCATGCTTGTGTTCTAGACTTTAATATCAAGGCCCCTAATTTGTTACTACGACGCTTTTTTGGTTTGATTTCGGTTCTCGATTCTTAGAGTATTTAAAGGGATGTGTTGGGGGATATTTTGAGGGATCTTAGACACAAGATTTAGAGATTTTATTTACATGCTTGGGAGATCAAAAGATGGTGGAAAACTAATAAGACTTGTCTTTTGAAACTATGGTCTCCAAAGACCTCTTTCTTAGATTTCTTTTTCTTTTTCTTCTTTTTTCTTCTCTCAAACTCCCATGGACCCTCACGAACACTCAAAATATGGTCTTTATCCCTCTCTCTCCATTGAAATATTAATGGGCAAGAAGGTGTTTGGACTTACTTTATATAGGGAAGGACTAGGGAACATAGATGGGACAAAAATCATTACATTTTAGTCCTTTTTCTTCTTTCTTCACGTAGCTCATTAATTAGTTCAAGTTTTGAGGGAAAAAAATCATATTCGGAAAAGCTAAAATACAGCTAGGGTCAGTTTGGGGGGACAAAAATCTGATCCCCCATCAATCAAGAGATTTTTCTTGGTTTTCGTGCCCCATTTGTGCAAGAAAGTGCATTAAAAGTTAATTTAATATATCTTTTTGGTGTTTTTTTCTATTGAGACTTATTATTTTAGTATGCTTATGATAAATATAGTATTTTTATGTATTATCATAGTTTCCATAACAATTGATTAAATAGATGTAGTCTTTTAAGTCAAATTAAGCTATTTTGGTAATATATGATTTTTTGACTTATTTTATTATGTATGAACTTCAATAATGATTTGTTTACTTTTTTTGATCTATAACACTATATTATTATGTATATTACTTGTTCAACAAGTATTGAATCATCATAATACTTAATTTAATACCGTTCTCATCATTTTAAGCTAAAAAAAAGCAAAAAGTTACTTTTTGGCACACTTCCCAAGGTGGTCGGCCACTAAGGGGCATTTTTGTTATTTTTGATGTTATTTTATCCTTTTCTACTTAATTATACTTAAATATTTGATTTAGGGTATCCATGTGTCAAAATTTAGATTTTTAAGAATTTTTGCTGTACTAGGGGAAAAATGGTCATTTTACCCGATTTACGAGAATTTTGGATTCTTAACTCATTATTTCATGATATTTACTTTATTTAGAATGTTGGGAGACTCTCCGAGTGCTAAGGTTTTGTTGTCTGAGTTTTGAACCTTTTTTAGGGTTTCTGGGCTGAACTTAGGATTTTCGATTCAAGTTAGGGTTCTAAACTTCTTCTGTGTTCTATGGTCTCGTAGACTAACTGTCACTAACACTTAAGGTTTGAATTGGGTCTTTATATGAGTCGTTATCAACCGGGTTATTACAGCAAGGGTCTGTACCGGGTCGTTACAATTTATCTAAAGTTAGTCAATTAAAAACTCATAAAGTTGTTTTAACAAAAAAAAACTAATTATTGCTGAAAGAGAAATAGATGACTTAATTGAATTATGCAAAATTTATAAAGAAAAAATTATTAATCTTGAAAACAAGTTGAATGAAATTATTAAGTTAAAGAAGTAACTTGAGTTGAGAGTTGTAAAATTAGAATTTGATCTTGATACTTCTAATGCCACGCTTAAAAAATTGATACATGGTCCCAAACATTGGTAGAAATTATAAGTGCGTAAAATACGGCGTCGGACCGATTCGAATTTGGGTGTGTTCATAAACCTTATATCTCAAGATACTCAGGTAAAATTAATTTTATGAAAGCGGTGAATATTGCCAAAAATTCTGTTCAATTGAAGGGGTAAACTTCGAGAATTCTTTTATAAAAAATATTCACTAAAGTCAAATAATGTTAAAAAGTTTATCTCTATTTGTCATCATTGTGGAGAAGTGGGTCACATAAGACCCCGCTGCTGAAAGATAGAATTGCTGCCTATTTATAAACATGAAAGAAAAAATGGTAAACAGCCAAATCTAGCTTACTGCCAAAGAAGCGCTCAAGTGGTCCAAGTGCGTGCTCGAGTGGTCAATTGGCAGAAATATACTTCTGGCTAGAAACCTACCACTTCCATGGTACCTTTGCCTAAAACTTGAGCCATATGAGTTAGAAAATCAGACCTAATAGGGAATGTAGTTCACAAAGCCTTTAAAAGACGACTTGTTGACAAAACTTTTAGAAGCACTCCAATTTGATTTTCTCTCCGTTCAATAATAAAAAATTTTTTGGTAGTTCTTTTGATTGTCATCTTGAAAAACTCAATTAATTCAAAATAGATCATTTTGTTTATAGAGTAAACCAAAATGGAAAACTACCTTATTGGTTTTTGTTCGTAAGCAGTTAAAAACAATTCACAGTTTTGAGTCAACTTGATTATTTTTCAAATGAAGAAACTCCGTAGTTGTGTTCAAATCTTTCTATAGAGCTTTCTTAACTATTATTGAGGAATACTTTTTGGTTGACCATAGCGGTAGGATCATTGTGTTGATGCTGATATCTACAATCACCCCACATATGATACATCTTCCACTGCTCCTCACTCAACAATAACATAGTATTATATTCTCTTACTAGAGAAAAATTCTACTTATATGCATTCTGTTTTACTTTTCACGTCAGTGTGAAAGCCGCTGATGAAAGCACAATTTGAATTAAATAAATTTCTTTTGAGGGGGAGCGTTTGTATATCTTCAACAAAAATACACAAGGGTATCCATTTGGCTTGACTTCAAAATATGAAAAATGTAAAGGATGTCCAAATGTGTTCTAGTAATATTGATCACATATAGGATTGAACATGGAATTTGAAAAAAAAAAAATCTAGTAAGAACTATTACCTAAGTTTTTTTGATCTCCTTGGGCCATTAACTTTAACATAATTTTTGTTTTGAAATATTATAAAATTTTGATCTTCATTGAATAATCTATGAATTTTTTTTTGGTTTGGATGTCAAAAGGATTGTCTTTTGTTAGTCTAGGCAACCTAAGAAGGGGATGAATTGTGTTCTAAAAAATAAGTAACTATCTTAAAAACCTTTTTGAAAATCTTTTAATTTTATACAAAGAATTAAAGTACTAAGAAATGATAAAATAATGCAATGAAATTAAAGATGTAAGGAAGAGAGAGTAGAACCAGACACCAAGAATTTATAGTGGTTCAACTTCTTCACAAGCCTACGTTCACTTCCCATGAGTGCCCTTTAGAGTATCTACTATAACTGAATGCTTCACATGTGCATTCAAAAACCTTGACAACACTGAAGAGGTTTCACAATCAATTCCTGTTTTTCTAATCTCTCTTCAGCTCAGCCTAAGAAGTGCAGCACACTTTCTTAAAGACAATGGGGGTGACTCACCCTTCTCAATATAATAAATGAGTATGAGAAATTGAGAGTTAACACTAACTATGGGACACAGTCCCATTTCAATTTAAATATATTAATGTTATATAATGACTTTCATGTGTTAAATACTAATTTCAGGTTAGTTTGGACGCTTCGGTACAAAAAGAAAAGAATGAACTAAACTCTTTTTGGACATGACTAATCGAGCGGTTTAGCGAGGGTTGAAGTAGGCTTGGTGGGCAGTGGCCTTGGCATTGGTGCCATGCTTGTCTTGCAAGATTCACTCTCTCTCTCTCTCTCTCTCTCTCTCTCTCTCTCTTTCTCTCTTTCCTTCCACTGGAGACCTTCGAGCTCCTCTTTCTTCTCCTCCAAGTTCGAGAACCTTGGGTTAGATTCTCGCGACGCCACGAGAACTAACGTCAACCTACTCAACGAGGGCTACACAACTAACCGAATGGATTCTCGTTTTGATGAGTTTGAGTACCCTGAGTTGACCAAAGCTTCGAGTTTTTAACTCTCCGAGGTAGGATTCTAGACTTTATATGGATTCTTGTGTTAAATGTATAATTTGGTGTTTTAAATTCATGTTAAAATGCCATGATATTTGATGGAGAATCAAAAACCCTAGTTTTGTTGGATGTGTGGAATAAGTGTGAGTTGGAAGAAATGACAATGATGATATGTTTGTTGAGTTTTAAATTGATCATAAATGCATTTATTTGGGTCACATGTGGTGGAATACAAGAAAGTCAAATAAGTTTTGACGTGGCTTCACTATGTTGAGAACGGAAGATCAAATGGGTTTCAAGTGGCTATATTTTGGATTAGGTTTAAAAACTAAATGTGTTATTGTTTTGGTTTTGGTTGAAATTGTTGGTTTGTGTTATATTTAAATCCTTGAAATAGTGGTTATATACACATGTGGTTGATTGTTGGGTGAAATGTATGGTTTAATTAATGTACTAGGGAAATTTGATGTGAGTAATGTGAGTTTGAATAACTCATTGGTGAAAGACCAAAAATATGTGCATGATTGGGTGCCCTACACATCGGTTTATCCATAAAAGAGTGCAGGGGTACCCTACCCTTCGGTGTGATCGTAAAAGAGTGCAAGGGAGTCCTACCCTTCGGTTGATCCGTAATGGTATGCAATTGTGTGGCTAATTATAAAACGTATATAATGGGTTACCTATCGATGCCCTAAGGCAGCCTGGTAGTGAAGGCAACGTATAGGAATTTATAAATATCAATTGTTATAGTGGGTGACAAGTCGGTACCTAATTAAACAAATTTTGTGAAATGTTAAATGCTGAGACTTGTACAATTGGGTTTGGTAATGATTTTGAACTTGTGGAGATTTGAATGAAAGGGTTGAAAAATGGGAGGTTTTGAAGAAAACTATTTTTGGTAAATCGGTTGAATTGATGTTATACACTCTTGCCTATTTCATTTTCTACATCCATTGATACTTGATTTTTAGATTTCTATTGAGCCACGGCTCACATTGTTTAAAATAAATGTTTTTAGGTACACGGGATGACCCTTTGGCATGAAGTTGTAAAAACCTTGGGTGTTGGTTGGGAGTTTTGATAAAATGGTTTTGTTATGAAATGTAATTAAGTCTTTGGAATCATGAAAAGCACATTATGTTGTTTTGTACCCAAGTTCTTCAAATGTTGTAGGGCCCATAATGTCAATGTTTTGTTTCCATTGAATCCATGTTATTGGGTATGACCTTGGGAGAAGATTTTGGTGGCTTTTGTTATGATTCTCGAGATGTTGGACATTTTGGTATCATAAGGTTCTTAGGTTATGATTTTAATCCTCATTTTTATCAAATTAATGGATCATAAAAGTCTTATTTTCATCTTTGGTTAAAGATCGTGCTTGTTGAGTTAGAGATTTTCAAAAATGGTGTTTGAAAAAGAGGTTCAGAGTCAGACCGCTCGATGGACCGCTCGAGTGGTCCATCGAATGATGTTTTGGGGCTCTCGGTTACTTGTTGCAAGTCTTAGGATGCTGCGAGCAGTCCAAGGCAGCTCGATCGGTCTTGGCGCCTCTCGAGTGGTCTGTGTAGTTTTGCAAAAATCTTCTTTTTTTATTTTGTTCCCTTTTTGAAATCCATATTTCTTCTTTGCTTCAAAACCTCTCTTTGGGTGAGTTTTATGTTTAAATCGAGGTCCCAAAGGTCTTCTTTTCAACTCTTTATTTCTGTGAGACCCGGACCCGTCTTTTTTTGTATTATATAGATATGTTGGATGCGTTTTTTTCTATATCTATTTTTGGTGTTTTTGCTTTTGCATGTGTAGATGCGTTTTGATGCATGTTTCGATTTATATAAGCATGCGGGGTTACTTCCAAGGGGTGTAGGGAGTTACGGTGCGAATTTTAAAAAAATTAAAAAAAAAGATATTTTAGAGGCTTACAAATATCTGGAGTTAGATATTTTCTAAAAGATATTTTCAAAACTTACTCGCTAAGTTTTCTCATTTTTCTCTCTACCTTCTCTCTAACTTCTCGGGGGTCCGGGGCTTAGTTTTTAATGATCCAACATCTGATCTTTGTCGTTGGTATCGTGGTCTATGCATCCATCCGGATAGAATTCTATTTCGAGAAAGCTCGATTTTGCACGTGGATCGAGACGTCGAGTTTTTAACTCACCGAGGTAGGATTCTAGACTTTAAAGTTGTTAGAGGGTGTTATATGTAATCTTATGCATCTTTATCGTTTTATATTCATGAAAAGATGTTTCATGTTTAGGAAAATTGGGTTTTTGGTTTAAAAACATTTTTTTTTGTCATTTTGCTTGGATGAAAACGGTGTTGGATGTTTCTTTGAGGCCTTTGGTGATAGGCTTGGGCGTGTGTTAGTCCATGGGTGTTAGATGGAAGCTTCGAGGCTTCATCTTGGGTTCAAAAAGGGAAAATCGTATCTCAAAAACACTTTCTGGGTAGGATCAGTCGACTGAACTCATGGGATCAATTGACAGGATCATGATTTTGTGGGTTCAGTCGACTGAACTCATGGGGTTAGTCAACTGAACAGTGTTGGGCATTTTGGGCCTTTTTCTAGTGTATTTTTCAGTCGATTGGAGGGTGGGCCTATTCGACTGGACTTGGGATGATGGGTGTGCATATTTGAAAATCATGTTTTTTTGAAGGTTTGGAGCTAGCCTGTGGAGTTGATTCTCAACTTCTAAAACGTTTTGATTGAAATGCATTTTTACACGTTTTGTTTGATCTCCATGGTTGATGGATTGAATCCCTTTTTATACATGCGTTGTATAAAACGTTTTGCGGGTGATTTTTAAATATTTTCCATAGATGTACCATTACAGTGGGTTTGTTGAGTTGGGCTTATATTGCTCCTCGGTGGAAGTCCAGAAACGTGCGCACCGTAGGTGCTTTGTACCTTCGGGTTAATTCTCGTAAATTAAGCCGGTTGCCTTCGTGAATAGCGTTGTGTGGGTGCTTTGAACCCTCGGGTTTTGGGCCTGTAAATTAAGAAGTAGGTGCTTTGAACCTTCGGATTGATCCCGTAAATTAAGCTGGTTGTCTCCGTTAATAGCATCATTGTCGTAACTCTGAATAGAACTTGTCATTACCGAGCATGTCTTAAGTGGTGACTAGGGTAATGGAAAAAAGTTTATAGATGTTACCTTTGTCAGTGTGGCAGAGTCAGTACATAGGATTACATTTTATCTCTTCTCCTCGGCTGTGTGACCCGAGTGGAGATTATTATATTTTTACTACTTTTTCTCAACTGTGGCATGATATCTGTCACGATGATATGCATAGTTTCAAGGATGAAAAATTGATAATTTTTAGAGGAAAACCTTTTTGCTCCTATGGGTGAGCTCACGTGCTTATGATTGCATAACCTGCTTTATAGCTTTATGTAGTCTATTTTCTATTGGGATTCGGCTCACGGTGTGGGATTTTGCTATAAATAATTTTTTTCAGGTGAGCATGCGGAGTTGACTTAGATGCTGTCGTGATAGAAGATTTGCTATAGTTTTCCCTATTTTTGTGACATGTAGTTTACATGTAATGCCTGTTTCAGAAGGCGAGTGTTGTACGCCTTGAGGCGATATACTTATTCATGTATGAGAATGCATGTTTACTGTTTACGAGAGCTGAACTTTGGGAAATTTTTTATCCAAATGTTATAAATTTTTGAGTTGATGGTGTTTTAACTTCAAATCTTATTTTCATAAACGAGTTTTGGTGGGCTTTCGTGTGACCTTGGTGTTTGGGGTGTAACAACTTGGTATCAAAGCTCTGGGTTCGAATACCTAAGAGCCATGAAAAAGAGAGTACATCACCTTGTGAGGATGTATGTGTGCTTGATTGCAAGTGTTACAGCATTTTCCTAATATCAGCATGGTAGCTTGTGGTGTATACGTGCGTATGGAGGTTGGACGTTAGGATTGATTAGTCTTACCTTCGGGCGTTTGGATTAACAAACTTGGGAGCCATTTTAGAGGCGCGTTTCGCGAACGTGATTTCTAGCAAGGAATCTAAGTAGGTTATCCGGAGTGACGAGTCTTTCTTGTTGGTTCTCCTCAGTATGTGAGATGTGATGACATGACTTTAAGTGGCTATGATTTAGCATGCTTACGTGTATTATGTCTTTTACGTTAGGAATAACATGTTGCATGGATGATTATCCTGCTATGTTGCTTTCGTATAGAGTTATGTCCACGCGGGGAGGACGAGGCTGAGGTCGAGGCCGTGGCTGTGGTTCTGGCCGAAAAGACGTTCCAGTCCCAAATGTTAGGGATGCAAATGCACCCCACGGACCTGTTGACGGGGGAGATCTGTTGCGTGAGATGGTCAGCTCCATCTGGAAACTGGTTGAGGCCACTAGGGGAAGGGAGAGTGTACCTGAGCGAGGGCGATAGTCACGATGCGTGAACTTCGCCGTCTAGACCCTCCTACCTTTTCTGGGGATCCCAACCCCACGGTAGCCACTGAATGGCTAGAGCTGATCACCAGGATCCTGGATACGCTTCAGATTGAGGAAGATGATCTGAGGGTTACCTTTGCTACCTTCTAGTTGAGGGGGAGTGTTCATATGAGGTGGAAGTTTGCCAAGACTATAGTTGGGGGCACATGGGAGGCTTTCACCAAGGTATTTCTGGAGAAATACTTTTCGGCAACACTGTGGGATCGCTACAGAGAGGACTTTCTTTTTTTGACATAGGGGACGATGACTGTGATTGAGTATGAGGCTGAGTTTACTAGCCTATCTTGGTTTGCACAAGAGATCGTACCTACAGATGAGTTCCGTACGAAGTGGTTCGAGAGGGGTTTGAGGCCCGCTATTAGAGATAGAGTGGCAGCATTCAGGATACAGGTCTTTACAGAGTTGGTGGAGACCACCATGAAGGTGGAAGACACTCTGAACGAGAGGCGCAGAGACAGGGACAATAAGGGTCAACAAGATGGGGGAAAGGCACAAGGTTAGGGACATAGGGAGAACAAGCGTCAACAGACATCTGGTCCGAGTTCACATCCAGCAGGGTTGTATCCGCCACAGTCTTCTACATCTATGCCTCCTGGAGCTTCAACAGGAAGGTCGGATAGAGAGCGCTTGTTTGCTTTAGATGCCAACAGCTGGGGCATCGTGCGCCAGAGTGTTGAAGTTCAGCGCCTGTTCAGGCACAGTCGCAGTCCCAGGCTCAGGGGAGGGGGCCAGTGGTATGTTTTGAGTGCGGCCAGTCTGGGCACATCCGTAGAGATTGCCCCAGAGGACGGAGTATGTAGAGTACAACCGGAGCACCTGTTACTCCATCCGCCCAGGGACGTCAGCCATCCAGAATTGTAAAAAGGGGTGCCTCAGTATAGCCGGGCAGACAGTCGACAGTTCAGGGCCATAGTGGACAGGCCATAGCATATGTTCTTGCAGATCTCAGTTCATTCTGAGCACCGGTCATACCCAATGTTGTTGCTACCACCTCCATGATTAGAGGTACTCTTCTAGTCTATAGATCATGGGCTAGTGTTCTTATCGACACGGGAGCATCACATTTGTTTATATCATCTGCATTTGCATCTGCTTTGGGGTTGAAAATAGACTTGTTGGGTAGTTCCTTGAGCGTAGAGACCCCAGTCAGTGGGAGTGTGACGTTGAGTCTTGTTTGTAGATCCTGCGTGTTGGAGGTCGCTGGTCGTTGTTTAGAGTTTGACTTTATCATTCTAGATGCGACCACGTTTGATGTCATCCTAGGGATGGACTGGCTGACCCCCTATCGTGCTTTTATCAATTTTGATCGATGGAGAGTAATGATTTGTACACCGGCGAGAGATTGCTTTTGCTTTGTGGGTGACTAGGATGAGGGTTTGGTATCTATGCCTGGTGTTGGGTGGAACTAGGGTAACCTGGGTTCCCTCTTTGCAGCTCTCATGTTGGATGAGGAGGTTGGGGTTCAAGGAGCATTACGTCCGGTGGTTTGCGACTATCTAGATGTCTTTTTGGACGATCTGTTCGAGTTATTGCCGAACTGGGAGGTAGAGTTCCCTATTGAGCTGATTCTAGGAACTACTCCCATATCCATGCCATTTTACTATTTTGCACCCATTGAGTTGCGTGAACTCATATTACAGCTACAGGAGTTACTAGATAAGGGGTTTGTACACCTGAGTACTTTGCCATGGGGAGCTCCTGCTCTTTTTGCCAAGAAGAAGGATGGATCCTTACGATTGTGTATCGACTATCGAAAGCTGAATTAGGTGACAGTAAAGAACAAGTTTCCTATGCCAAGGATAGATGATTTGTTTGACCAGTTGAAGGAGTCGAGTTGCTTTTCCAAGATTGACTTGAGATCAGGGTACCACCAGTTGAGGAGTAGGGACAAGGACATAGCGAAGACCGCCTTCCGAACTCGCTATGGTCACTATGAGTTTTTGGTCATGCCGTTCGGTCTAACGAATGCTCCTGCTACGTTTATGGGTTTGATGAACCGGATCTTTCATCCTTATCTTGACAGTTTTGTAGTGGTGTTTGTGGATGATATTCTCATCTACTCACCCACTAAGGAGGCGCACGAGGATCACCTGTGTATTGTTCTGTAGACTTTGAGAGAGCATCGCTTGTATGCAAAGTTTGAGAAGTACGAGTTCTGGATGTCTGAGATGAGGTTTCTAGGACACGTAGTGTCGACAGACGGGGTAGTTGTGGATTCGTTGAAGACAGATGCTGTGATGGGTTGGGAGCTACCGAAGAATGTCTTTGAGATTTGCAATTTTTTGGGTTTAGCAGGTTATTATCGGCGGTTCGTGAAGGATTTTGTGAGACTCGCTGCGCCGATGACGCGTTTGACATGAAAGGGAGTTGTGTTCATTTGGAGTGAGTCCTATGAGTTGGCATTCCAGGAGTTGAAGACGAGGTTGACTAGCGCGCCAGTGTTGATTATCTCAGAGCGAGGCTTGGGGTATACAGTGTACTGTGATGCATCACATGACGGTTTGGGCTGTGTTCTGATGCAGGAAGGTAAAGCCATAGCTTATGGTTCTCGGCAGTTTAAGACGCACGAGAAGAACTAATCGACACACAATCTAGAGTTGGCTGCCGTGGTCTTTGCCTTGAAGACTTGGCGTCATTATCTTTATGGTAAGCACTTCGAGATTTTTTCCGATCACAAGAGTTTGAAATACCTATTTTGCAGAAGGACCTGAACTTGTGCCAACGGCGTTGGATGGAATTGTTGGAGGATTTTGATTTTGACTTGCAGTATCATCCATGGAAGGCCAATGTTGTGGCTGACGCTCTCAGTAGGAGACCTCATGGGTCGTTAGCTTCTGTGGCTATACGCGAGTGGCACATGCTTGGAGAGATTAGGGAGTTTGATCTGTGTCTCGGGGAGATAGCGATGGGTGCCACCTTGTTCTCAGTAGTTTTACGACCTGCTTTGATTGCACAAGTGCTAGAGGTTAGTAGACGAATCAAGAAGCTCAGATGATACGGGATCGAGTTACTAGTGGAGAGGATACAGAGGATAGGTTGTGGGTTCAGACCAGAGTCTGAAATTGGTAGAAAGGTTGTTTATGCCAGAGTTATGCCGTACAGATATACTACATGAGTATCATCATTCTCGCCTTGTTGTGCACCCAGGAGGCACGAAGATGTACCATGATCTACGTCATCCGTTCTGTTGGACAGGAATAAAGAGAGATGTGATTCGATTTGTTTCTTGGTGCCTGACCTGTTAGAAGGTGAAGGCGGAACACCAGAGGCCGGCAGGATTGCTACAGCCGTTATCAATATCAGAGTGGAAGTGGGAGAACGTCACAATGGACTTTGTGTTGTGACTTCCTCGATCACCTAGGGGACACGATGCCGTATGGGTCGTGGTTGATAGGTTGACGAAGTTTGCACGCTTTCTCCCCATCCGCGTGAAGGATTCGGTGGATAGACTGAGTAGATTGTATGTCAGGGAGATAGTTCGGTTGCATAGAGTGCCTATGTCTATTATTTCTGACCGAGACCCGTGCTTCACATCGCGCTTTTGGCAGAGTCTTCAGGAGGCATTGGGGACGAACTTGATGTTCAGTACTGCTTTTCACCCCTAGACGGATGGTCAGTCTGAGCGGACTATATAGATTCTGGAGGATATGTTGAGAGCTTGTGTCCTTAATTTTAGGGGTTCTTGGGAGGATCACCTACCTTCGGCAGAGTTTGCATACAACAATAGCTATTAGTCCAGTATTGGGTTGGCACCATATGAGGCTTTGTATGGTAGACCGTGTAGGTCACCAGTGTGTTTGACAGATGTGGGAGAGACCACAGTCTTGGGACCCGACATGGTACGAGAGATGACGGAGAATATTGCAGTGATTCGCCAGCGTCTAGTGACAGCGCAGAGCCACCAGAAGAGCTATGTAGATCAGAGAAGATGACCCTTGGAGTTTGCAGTGGGAGATCACGTGTTTCTAAAGGTCTCACCACGTAGAGGTTTGATGAGGTTTGGTCGCAGCGGGAAGCTATCACCCCTTTTCATTGGACCTTCTGAGATTCTTGATAGGGTTGGAGAGGTTACTTATCGTTTGGCTTTGCCACCTCAGTTAGCATCTGTGCACAATGTATTCCACGTTTCTATACTTCGGAGGTATGAGCCTGATCCTTCACATGTGTTAGATTGGGCCGAGCTGCGGGTTGATGAGGATGTCACCTATGAGGAATGTCTAGTAAAGATTCTAGACACGAAGGAGCAAGTGTTGAGGGGCAGAACAATTGCTTACGTCAAGGTTCTATGGCTTCATCACAAGGTTAAAGAAGCGACGTGGGAGCTTGAGTCTGGGGTGCGTGCTAGATACCCGGAGCTGTTTACCTCGTGACCTTGTAGCAAATTTCGGGGGTAAAATTTCTTAAGGGGGAGAGTTGTGAGGCCCAGACCCGTCTGTTTTTGTATTGTATATATATGTTGGATGTGTTTCTTTTTATATCTATTTTTGGTGTTTTTTCTTTTGCATGTGTAGATGCGTTTTGATGCATGTTTCGATTTATATAAGCATGCGGGGTTGCTTCCCGGGG
>JAULJZ010177948.1:0-23007 GCA_032270985.1 Heliamphora pulchella
AACTATTGGGATTGACCAGAATTGTAAAAAATCTCATTTGGGATTGATTCGAATCTCAACATCAGATTTTGAATTGACTAGAATCGTTAAAAAATCATATTTGGGATAGGCACGAATCTAGATGAACGGTGGCGAACAGCTGGGAGTTATACAGCATTAGGGTTTCCTTTGCAGCCTGTATAAAGGGAATTATGACTCTAAAACCTATAAAAGTTCATAAGTCATCAAAATACTCAAAGATGCTCAAGTTAGAGACTAGAGAGATGGTGAGAGGCTTAGTTTGAGATCACATATATTGTTAGGAGTGGAGTGAATCTTGTAATCTATGTTAAAGAGTATAGTTGATTGATTCTTCTCTCCCGTTGAGGTAGGCAATTAGCCGAACCACGTAAATCTTGCGTATTTTTTGGTTGTTTTTATTCTTTCGCGATTGCTATTGTAGATTGAAGTTTACGTGAATTATCATTTAGTTATTCAAGTTTATTGATTTTATTTTTGGGAATTTAAGCCCAAAATTCCCAACAATGGTATCAGAGCCGACGATTATTGAAGATTCAAAGTCGTGGTGGAAGATCAGAGTTGGTTATTGGTTTAATCACAAGTTGCAGTGAAAATGACTAACATCAAATACGAAGTTAAAAAGTTCAATGGTAAGAATAACTTCTCCTTGTGGCAGAGGCGGATGAAGGATCTGTTGATCCAATAAGGGGTATCTAAGGCGTTACTCGGCAAGGCAAAAAAGTCAGATAAGATGATTAATGACGATTGGGATGACTTTGATTGCAAGGCTACGAGCTCGATTAGGTTGAATCTGGGAGATGAGGTTATTCATAATGTGCTCGATATAGAGACAGCCCACGAGATCTGGCAGAAGCTGAAAGATCTCTACATAAAAAAGAATCTGGCCAACATGCTGTACGTGAAGAAATAACTGTATGGACTACAGATGCGAGAAGGTACAAAACTATTGAAACACTTGAATACGCACAATATGCTCATCACACAGTTATCCGATTTTGGAGTAAAGGTTGATGACGAGGATAAGGCGATCCTTCTCCTAGAATCGCTTCCAACGTCTTATGATCATCTGGTGACAGCTTTGATGTACGAGAAGGATACTCTAGAGTTAGAAGAGGTCACCGGGGCTCTTTTGTTGTATGAGAAGATGAAGAGGGACAACGAATCTGATGTAGAAGGTGTGCTGATGGCTAAGTCTCAGTCAAGCAGAGGAAGGGGTAGATCAGGTGAACAGGGTTCCAACAGTGGCAGATCTCAGTCCAAGTCACGTGCAAGAAAGGATGTAGAGTGCTTCTATTGCCACAAAATTGGTCATTACAAGAGCCAGAATTGAAGCAGCATCTAGACGAAAAGAAGAAGGGTAAGGGGACTACAGAAGCCGTCAGTTTTGTTGAAGAATCGTCAAACGGTGACTCAGAAGGTGAAGTACTCTCAGTTTTCTCAAATTTAAGCTTTTTATCAGAATCATGGATTTTAGATTCAGGATGCTTATACCATATGTGTCCAGTTAGAGAATGTTTTCATTCATGTAAGTCCTGCAACGTTGGTACAGTTCTAATGGGGAATGACTCAGTGTGTCAATTAGTTGGGATTGGTACAGTCAAAATTAAAATGTTTGACGGGATTGTAAGAACTTTGGAGAATGTTAAGTATGTTCCAGGGTTAAAGAAAAATTTAATTTCTTTAGAAACATTAGATTCTCTAGGCTATGAGTTCATAGAAAAAGGTGGAGCAATGAAGATCAGCAAAGGATTCTCAGTTATCATGAGAGGGCAAAAAGTGGATGGACTCTACAGATTGGTAGGGGACAAAGTGATAGATGGAGTCACCACTATCACACAGACTGATTCCAACAGGGACGACACGAGACACAGACATTTAGGGTTTGATCAGGTTGACGAGCAGAGTATGTTAGAAAGTCAGAAGAAGAGTGCATCAGTCAAGGTGGAGTTCAATCAGAAAAGCTCATCCAGAATAACGGGTGATGGTGGTTTAAGTCAACAGCAATAGGAGCGGTCAAGTGGAGAACTTTCGTCTCATAAGAAAGCTACATGCAACACATGAATGGTTCAAGAGCAAGTAGCAGTGTTAGAGAAGGTGGAGTTTTCACAAAAGGCTGAATAGATGGAGTTTGGAAGATTGTCCAAAGATGAGAAGTCTGTTGCTTGCAGAAGGGTCAAATTCAAGTTTAGTTTGGATTTGATCCAAGTCTATTCAAGCTGAAGATCCAGAAGAGTGGAGCGTACATACCAAAGAAAATGGTGCAGGTCGAGGATTGCAAATAGTTCTTCAAGATGGCTAAAAGATTCGAGCCAAGGTGGAGATTGTTGGGATTGACTCGAATCTCAATATCAGATTTGGGATTGACCAGAATCGTCAAAAAGCTGATTTGGGATTGATTCGAATCTTAACATCAGATTTTGGATTGACCAGAATCGTCAAAAAATCATATTTGGGATAGACATGAATTCAAACGGACGGTGGCGGACAGCTGAGAGCTTTACAGCTTTAGGGTTTCCTTTGAAACCTATATAAAAGGGGTTATGACTCTAAAACCTATAGAAGTTTATAAGTCGCGAAAATACTCAGAGAGGCTCAGGTTAGAGGCTAAAGAGACTATAAAGAGATGGTGAAGGCTCAGTTTGAGGCAACTTATATTGTTAGGAGTAGAGTGAATCGTGTAATCTGTGTTAAAGAGTATAGTAGATTGATTCTTTTCTCCCGTGGAGGTAGGCAGTTATCCAAACCACGTAAATCTTACGTATTTTTTGGTTGTTTAGTTCTTTCGTGATTGCTATTATGGATTGAAACTTACGTGGATTATCATTTAGTTATTCAAGTTTATTGATCTTATTTTTGGGAATTTAAGCCTAAAATTCCCAACATAAACAATGATATTTGAAATATAAAATACAAAACATTCTACGAGCACGATTGTAATTTCACGATCTCAATCTTATAATTTAGTTAATTTCTAATTCTCGATCTCGTAACCAAGGTAAAATTATGAAGCTAGTTGAAGGGTAGATTTAAATCCAATTATTTCTCAGTATGTAGAGAGTTAATTGAGTTTTTGACAATATTACTTACATTTATTGCAGAAGCATATTTAGAAACTTGGGTGAATTACACTAAGCCCTAGTTTGGCAACTCACTTAAAGTTGGTTTTTTGCTTTTTTACTTAAAACCTCAAAAAGCTAAAAAGTCAAAAAAGCTTCATTTTCTAACTCAAAGGCTTTTAACTTTTTTTGCTTTTTATATAATTTTTTTATATTTTTTAAAAATATGATTAATTGAGTTTTAGTCTCATTTTAGGAGGTTGTAAGAGTTTTAGTCCCATAACTATTTGTGTTAGAGTTTAGTCCTTTTTCTAAAAGTTAATAATTTTTTTCTCTAAAATACCCCTTATTAACTCGTGTAACATGTCCATGTAATTTTCCTTAATTTTAGGACGCATTTGTATAGGAGAACGTTGACTTGTTAATCACCAACGAGTTTTATGGAAATAATTTCAAATCCCCTTCATTTTAGCCGCCATATATATAACTGAATAGGGTGAAAATAAATCATTAATTTGGTTCTAGATATTCATCAATAATTGGGATGTAACTTCCCTTTTTTCGTTGGGATATTAATATTCAACAAATATTTTTCTGGTTTTGAATTGGCATACGGTTCCGGATATTCATTAAACACAGCCGCCTCTTCTCTACCGTCTCCTCATCCTCCGCTGTCGTCACTTCTAGATCAGTCGGCGCCGGCCACTTCGCGCCACCGGCTCTGCTTCTCGCCATCGTCGCCGCTTCTCGCCGGCGCGAGCTTCTAGATCTGGACCACCAACTCATATCTTGTCGTTGTTGCCGCTCCTTACCATTATCGACCACCAGATCTAGATCACCGACTCCGGATCTCGCCGTCGCCGCCACTTGTTAACTCTGTCTCTCCCTCTCTCTGTGATTTGCATGAGGTTTGATCCACCACCATCTCTCTAACATGGTGTTTCTAGTTTACTACTACCTCTCCTCCTCTTTTTCCTCCACTAACAATAATAATTTTTTTGATACATATTCTCTATACAATCAGTGTGTAACTCATACAATTATCAGTTGTAAATTTTATGTTGAACAATTTTGAAAGCACTTATCTGTTGAACACTGAAACAATTATCAGTTGCATGCTATTGCTAAATATACATAGTTCTCATAAACCACTGATACATTTTATCAATTTAAAACCATGTTATAAGAAGATATTGCAATAGATACTTTATATTGATAAATGTATCAATGGTATATGTATAGTGAACTGAAGTTGAAATGTATTGGTGGTTTATTTTATTTATGAAAATATTTTCACTAACTATTGATAAATGTATTAGTGATCACATTTAGTTGTAATGAGTTGAAACATATATCAAAATTAATAATTTTGTAGATTTAAAAATGTATCAGATTTATGTGTATAGTGAAATAGTTTTGAAAATATATCGTTTGTATATGTTATGGCAACGAGTGGTTTCGCCCAACAGAGAAAGAGAGAGAGAGTGAGTTTGCTTGATTTAAGAGATACATCATCTATAAAATTTTTTTGAAAAGATTTCAAATTAGGAGAAATGGAGAGAGATGTTGCTTGATTTAAGGGATATGCCATCTTTAAATTTTTTTGAAAAGACTTCAAATAAGGAGAGATAATATTTTTAATAGAGGTATATTAGACATAATAAAATAATTTTAAACCCGATGAGACCTAATCTATAAAAAAAAATGTGTTAGGACTAAATCTAGCTCTACTATAAAAAAGAGAATTAAACTCAAAATTTTTCTTAAAAATATCATAACTTTTATTATTTTATAGATCTATTTTTTATAAAAATTATATTTTTAAAATTTACTAGTCAAAATCTATTAAACATGATTCATATTGAACATGATTTTATTTAAAAATAAAATTTTAAAAAATTATAATAACTTTAAGTCAGATTTTTTGCTTTTGGCTTAAAAGCTACACATATCCCAACCAAATGAATTTTTGAACTTTTGAACTTTTGAACTTTTTAATTTAAAGTGGTTTAAAGTTAAAAAATCGGCTTGAAACCAGTTGCCGAACTCTAACTCTCTAAAAAAACTTGGATTGAGCTCAAATCGATCTCTTGGTGCGTACTTCAACACTAATTATGTTTGGATTTGTTAAGAGGAAAGAAAATTAAAGTAAGAAAAAATGCATTGAGATATGCTCTAATACGTAGCTTTTGTTTGTTCGGAAATTGAAATGAATACGGAAGAAGAACATGAATATGGCCCTGTATGGATATTTTGTTTATTTGATTAAATTAATTTTTTATTTTTAGTGAATTTTTTTCATCATTTAGTCAAATTATTATATTTTTTAAACTTATCTCATTGAGACGAGCCGAAAAAATAAAAAAATTTAATCAAAATATTAAAATTTTTTTAGAAAAAATAAAAATAAGCAAAAATAAGCCAATAAGCCAAATAAGCAAATTTGTAACTAAAATAAACTAATAAGCCAATAAGCAAATTTGCCCAAACAGACCCTATGAATTACATACCAAAAAAAAAAAGAACATGAATATGCATTTTTGAAGGGGGAAAATGATATTTCTTTTTGTATATGGTTATGTATAGAGAAATTAGAACCCACAAGTAATCCCATTTTACATTTCGTCTCCTTTTCACATCAAAATATTCAATATTTCTTTATTTTGATTAAAATAATTATTTGACGCTCGTTCTCTAAATAGTTGTTCGTACAGATTTAACTACGAGAATTTTTAAATAAACAAAATAAATCCTGAAATTATGCTCTACTCTTTTTTATAATTAAATACCGTGCATAATATATTAATATGGATTTATGCCACTTAGAACGTACAAATAATTCCTATTTTCCCTTTCTTTTCCTTTTCTCAACAAATCTTAAATTTGAACATAACAGATAGAAAAAACGAATATTTCAATATTTTTTTATTCTTTTTATATTTTAGTTGAAAATATTTATCTTTTAAATTTCTCTTAATTAGACGAATCTAACAAGTGAAAAAACAAAAATTAAAAGAATTTACTAAAAGAAAAAAAAAAATCTCTTGTACAGGAAGCTTTACTTTTTACCTCGTTTGGCAACTTTATTTTAAGTTAGATTTTTTTTAAAGTTAGACTTTTTGCTTAAAATTACATTAAACCCAAAGAGCGAAAAGTTCATTTGGGAGATGTATATGGTGACTTTAAGCCAAAGGCTTAAAGTGGCTTTAACTTAAAAGTTAATTTTTTTTTGTTTAAAGTTGTTATAATTTTTAAAATTTTTTTAAAATAATTTTATATTCAATATAGATATTGTTTGATAGATTTTAACGAGTAATTTTAAAATTATAATATTTATAAAAAATAAATTTGTATAATAAAAGTTATGATATTTTTTAGAAGTATAAAAAAATTTATGTAGAATGTAAAAAGGCTAAAAGTCTTTCAGTTGAAAAATGAGACTTTTTAGCTTTTCAAATTTTAAGCAAAAAAAATAAAAAGATTTACTTTAAATCGATTGCCAAACAAGACCTTTTTAAACTCAGAAAAACTCCTAAAATCACAGAGAAAACTGAGAAAAAAAAAAAGGAAAAAAGAGAAGAGAAGTGGAATCACCCTAGTTGAGAGTGGGTAGCAAAAAGCATCAAAGTGCGCAGCAGAATGTGTTTACTTTTGGTTTGCGTAATAATGCAGTTCCTTACCTGCAAAGAAAGCCTTTGATTCGTTAATTGTCAGCCATGTATGGAGTAATGGGCACGGATCCTTGTTAGCAAAATTTGTTTGTTTTTCATTTTTATACATTAAATTAAAGGGTCATTATATATATATATATATAACTTGGTTTTGTTTGGTTCTTAGCTTAAAACTGAATTTAAAGTTTTTTGACTTATTATCTTATTACTGGGCCGGCCTATTGAAAAGTGAAAAAAATTCACATTTTACTCAGAGGTTTACAAAAGTAATGCGAGCTGCCTTACACGGATTGATGGTCAGATCGATCAGGATCAATGACCGATTGATCGATCTGACAGACAGATGGATCGGTCTGTTACGAGACAACATTATTCCTGTATTCTATTAAGAAATTAGTAAAAAAGTGTAAGCTCGTAAGTATAGACATTACTTGCTGAACCACGTAAAATCATTGTCATGATCTTGTGGTTGTTGTCTTGTTCACTTCTTTTCTTGTGTAGCTTGTGCGTGATTTTGTGGCTTGTGGGTGGAATTGTTGTGATAAATTCCCAACAATTGGTATTAAAGCTCCAGGTTTTAGAGGTTGAAGAACGTATAATGGTAGAAGAAGGAAAGATGAAGATTGAAAAGTTCAATTGCTTGAACTTTGCCCTTTAGAGGATACAGATCGAAGATATTCTATATCAGGAGGATCTATATCTTCCCTTGATTGAGAAAAAGTCAGAATAGATGTTGCAGGACGAATAGGAAGTACTGGTTCGTAAAGCCCTATAGACTGTGCGATTAAGTCTCCCACCATCTGTAATGTCCTACATCGCAAAGGAGTAGACGACGACATATTTGCTAAAGGCATTGTAAAAGATGTAGGAAAAACTCTTAGCATCAAACTAGATATATTTGATGAAAAAGTTATTCAACTTGAAGATGACAAACGATGTTATTGTTGCCAAGCATCTCAACAATCTTAATACCATTACCAATAAGTTAGAATCGGAGGATATTGATTTCACTGATGAAATCAGAGTTCTACTTCTCTTGCCTAGTTTACCAAAAAGCTAGAATGATTTAGTTTTAGCAGTGAGTAATTTCTTGCGATCAGCAAAGTTGAAACTAGAGGATGTTATCGAATTTATTTTGGAAGATGAGTCACGTAAAAGAACAACGGGTGAGGGGCAAATGTTAGGGTTAATTTCAAACGCCGAAGTGAGAGGGAAAAGAATTATGAAATTAAAAGGGTCGGGAAAGCTATAGATCCAAATCATAGGGAACATCACAGTCATAGGGTGGGGAGCAGAGATCTAGTGGCGGTTAGAACTGTAGTCAGAAAAGTCATTTCAAGAAAGACTGCTAATGTTCCAAGAAAACAAAGAGATGAAGCAAATCAAGAGGTAAGACTACAGTGAACGTTACTAATGATGAAATTGTTAATGTTTTGATTTATGCTCTAGATTTGATAACTAAATCCTGTATTGTTGACTCAGGAGTATCATTCCATGCTACTCCTTGTATAGATATACTTTACAATTATGTGAAGAAAAATTTTGGGAAGGTGTATTTTGTCGACGATGATGAAGCTTACAATATTGTTGAAAAGGGTGAAGTGCAGCTCACTCAAGTCAACGGCATATTATTGAAGCTGGAGGGTGTTTTACGCGCCTAGTCTAATAAGAAATTTAGTTTTAATGGGTAAGCTGACATAATCTGGAATTGTGACGTCGTTTGCAAGAGATTTCTAGAAGATGTGCAAATGGTCATTAGTTTTGGTCTGAGATAAAAAGGATGGTGCTTTATATGTATCATTGGATTTTTACAATAGGATATCCGTGGAAGCATCTAGGTTGATGCCGCCATGTGGCATAAGAGACTCGGCCACATGAGTGAGAAGGGTATAAAGGTAATGGTTCAGAAAGATAAGCTATCGTGGGTTAAGAAGATGATTTGGATTTCTGTGAAGACCGTATCCTTGGAAAACAGAGAAAAGTCAGCTTTACAAAGGAAGCAAGGACTCTAAAATCAGAATGGCTGGAACTGGTTCATACCAATGTATAGGAATCGTCGTAGATGCTTTCTCTTGGTGGTTGACAGTATTTTATTATTTTCTTTGATGATGTTATTTATATAAGAACAAATATGATGTATTTGGCATATTTAAAAACTAGAAGGCCCAAGTTGAGAATGAAATAGGACAAAAACTAAAATGTTTTAAGCCTGTCATTAGTGGCGAGTACTGCAACAGTGAGTTTGAGACTTATTGTGCAGCAAATGGGATCAAAAGGTTGAAGACCACTCCAATGAAGCTAAGGAAGAACGGAGTGGCAGAGCACCCGAATAGGAAAATTATAGAGCATGCTTGAAGCATGAAGACTCATGAAGGGTTGCAAAAGAAGTTCTGGACAAACGCATTGAACATAACAGTGTTATCTGATGAAAAGAGAACCTTTAGTTGCTTTGAACTATAGATTACTAGAGGAAGCATAGTTTGAAAAAGAGATAAAACTTTTTCATTTACGTATTTTCGTTGTATAGCATATGCTTATATTGAGCTAGAGAATATGGGTAAGCTTAATCCCAAATCTCAAAAGTGCATTTTCGTTAGTATGGTAATAATAGCTACAGGTATAGGTTATGGGATCTTAAAAATAAAAAGACTATTAGGAGTATGGACGTAGTATTTAATGAGTGTGTTTTATTAAAAAAATAGACACGATGAGAAATATGAGACCAAAGACGAGTTAGATTAAGTTGAGTTTGAGGGACCATCAAATAGAGTCTTGTAATCTCGGGATGAGATCACGTAGCTTACTCCACAGTCAGAACCATAGACTTTCATTTCCAGGAGGTCTACTAGAATCAGTAGGCCTACAACACGTTATTTACCTTTATTGTATTACTTGTTATTGACTTACAATGGTGAACTAGAATGTTTTGAAGAAACTTTGCAGGTTGAGGCAAATGAAGAGTGAAAGCATTCTATGGATCAAATCAAACTTGGGACTAGGTACAGTTGCCTAAGAGAAAGTTAGCAATGCAAAATAAGCGGGTTTACATGCTGAAGAAAGAACTTGATGGAAGTAAGCAGTACAAGGTAAGACCGGTAGTTAAGGAGTTTCATTAGAAGCCAGGGATCGACTACATCAAAATATTTTCACCAGTTGTAAAGATTTCTACCATTAGAGCAGTGTTGAGTATTGTAGCTTCAAAAGACTTACACGTGGAGTAGCTAAATGTCAAGACAACATTACTTCGGGCGAGGAAGGGGGGGAGAAGATTTTATATGCACCAACCCCATGATCATTTAGTCAAAGGAAAAGAGGAGATGATGGTCTGAAAATTGAACAGAAGGCAGTATGGGTTAAAATAGCAACCCAGACAGTAGTACAAAAGAATTGATACCTTCGTTATAGATACGAGGTTTAATAGATACCATGGAGATCATTGTTGTTATGTAAAGCAGTTTGCTATTTCATATTTAATACCCCTCTTATATATAGATGACATGCTGATTGCATGATCAAGCATGGACGAGATTTTTAATCTCAAGTCACAGTTATCTAAGAAATTTGCCATGAAGGATTTAGGGGCAACATGTGATATCCTGATATTCGACATCGAAAAGAAAAACAGAGTTTCTAGGCTATAAAAGAAAAATCTTGGACCCTTATATAGCAACGAGGACTTTTCCAAGGTGGTAGAGACCCTAGTAGAATTCCGCAATTAAGCGTGCTCACGTTGGAGTAATGTAAGGATAAGTGACCTCTTAGGAATAACAAAATTGTAAGGGACAATATAACACCTTGACCCTTCTCATGACCCTCACGGTTTGGAGTAATGTAAGAATGAGTGATCTCTTGGAAAGAACAAAATTGTAAGGGACAATGTAATATCCCGACCCTTCTCATGGAAACGATATTGTCCGCTTTGGGGAAAACCCTCACGATTTTATTTTTCTTAGAAGGTTACCCATTCTTGCATTATTCTAGCGTGAGCACGCTTAACTGAGTTATGCTAGGGTCTCTACCACCTTGAAAAAAGGTCTCGTTCCTATGTAAGGGTTCAAAATTTTTTCTTTATAACCTAGGAACTTCTTATTGCTTTCTGATGTGGGATACCAGGATATCACAATCCACCCCCTTAGGGCTGCACGTCCCCATGCAATAGCTTGCCAACTTTAGTAGCCTGTCAGTCCTTATCGACCCGCCCACTCAGTAGCCCGCCCACATGACATGCAAGACGGCAGGAGCCCACACTCTGAGGTGGGGAGAGTTGGCTCTGATACAACCTTGTAATACTCCGACCCTTCTCATGGCAACGATATTGTTTGTTTTGGGCAAACCTCTCACGATTTTGTTCTTTTCAGGAGGTCTCCCATCCTTACATTACTTCAGCGTGAGTATACTTTACTGAGTTCTGCTAGGGTCTTTACCACCTTAGAAAAAGGCATCGTTACTATGTAAGGGTCCAAGATTTTTTCTTTGTAACCTAGGAACTCCCTCTTCCTTTTCGATGTGAGATACTAGGATATCACACAACTAAATGTATTCTTGGTATGAGAATCAACAGGTACAGAAAGAGTAGAAAGTTGAAGCTTTCACAGTCAGAGTATGTTGAAATCTTACAACGGTTCAATATGAAAGGTGCTAAGTCAGTTAGCATGCCTTTGGTAAGTCATTTCAAATTTTCAAATGAATAAGGAGTTATCACAGAGGAAGAGAAGTCACATGGATAAGGTGTCATACACATCAATTGTAGGCAGCTTATATATGCTATGACTTGTATTGGGCCAGATATTACTCACGTAGTTAGAGTTGTGAGTAAATTTATGACAAATACGGACAAGGAGCATTGAGAAGCCTCCAAGTAAATTCTGCAATATCTTAAACATTCTACGAACACGACTTTGTGTTATGATATCTCGTAAATTTAGTTGCAAGGTTTTGTGTATTTAGATCTGGCATGGAACATTGATAGTAGAAAGAGTGTCACCGAGTATATTTTTACACTAGGGAGTGTGACGATTAGTTGTGCTCCATGGTTGTAGAAAATCATGAGCATCTCCATAATAGAGTAAGATTAGGTTGCAACCACGGAGGTGTGCAAGGAGCCGATGTGGTTGAAAGGTCTCATGAAAGAGTTGGGTAAAGAGCAGAACAATTGTAGGTTATTCATCGATAGTCAGAATTCCATTCACTTAGCAATGAATTCATCCTTTCATTCTAGGGCGAAGCACAAAATACCACTTTATACGCTTGATACTGGAGGATGGACAACTTAATTTGGAGAAGATCCACACAAAGGAGAACCTAGTAGACATCTTCACTAAGGTTGTAACAGCGGAGAAGCCGAAGGCCTGTTTAGCTTCGGTAGGTCTTCAACCTTAGATGACGGGTAGATGGCTCACACTGGTTTTCTTGTTTGGCTTTGAGGTGACGTGGTTTTTGAGTATCGAAAGACTTGGAGTAGATTTTTAAATCAAATGGAAAATTATTAACAAGTGAAGAAAATCCACATTTTACGCATATGGATCCATCAATCTTGAGATTGATCAATTGGTCTGCAAAAGTGTTGCGAGATGCCCTAGACAAATTTATAGACAAATCAATCAAAATTGATGACTGATTGATCAGTCTGTTATGGGACAGCATTATTTAACCTACTAGCGTTGCAATCGTTGATGTATTCTGACTTGCTTTTTCTCATAATTTTAGCCCGAAAGACTATTTGTTATTTTCTTAAAGAAATAGTGAAAAAGTGTGAGCCTTTAAACGAAGATATAACTTGTCGAACCACATAAAATCTTTGTGTCGTGATCTTGTAGTTGTTTTTTTGTTTATTTATTTTCTTGTGTAGCTTGTGTGCTTGATTCGTGTGGATCGTGAGTGTGGTTATTGAGATTAATTTTCAACACGGTCTGGACTAATTGGGAATCCTAGGCAAACGCTTAATCCCTATATATTTAATACTTACAATTTGTTTTTTTAAAAATATTATAACAATTTGAAAGAATGCAAACTATTTTGTTGCTTCACATTTTATTAATATCTAATTTACAATCAATATAACACCAAACAAAATAAAAAATTATAATATCAAAACACAACAAAAAGTTGAATCAATAATAGAAAATAATCACTTAAATACTCTAAATCTTCAACAAAATTTAAAATCTCTCTTTGTTTCTTATCACTAAAAAAAACTTATCAAGATGTCCCATTTAAGATTGAATTAATTCTTTTATTTTTATCTTTTATCTTTTTTCATTTCTAGGCATACTTTTTACTATGTATTTTTTTGTAAAAATCTATAAATCAAAGAAAAACATAGAAAAATTAAAATCAACATACAAAAATTAAGAACACCCACAAATGAGATTCAAATTGTATAGTAATTGTACAAATAAAAAAAAACAAATTTATGCAGATATACATACATAGATTAGATGCATATAAATTATGCCTATAAAAATGAAGGGAATTAGAAATTTGGTGACTATTTAGTTTTAATAGGCTTTTTACTTGATAATTTTATATAAAACTTTATAAAGGGTAATAAAAACTTGGGGACCCCTCTTTTTGCTCAAAAATTGGGGGACCGGCCTATACCTCACACGACCAGATCTACTTATTATCTTTTAGTTTAAAATTATTCTAATTCAAATAAGTTTCTAATTTTGTCACTCCTAAAATTTACATATTAAAATTTTTGATTATTTATTTAAAATAACTTAAAATAAAAAATTTAACTTAAAGTCAAGTTACCAATCAAAGACAAAATGTCTCCGCATATGTTTAATCTAACAATTTTTAATATTTTGAGATGTAAAAATATGGTTGGTTTTTCTATACTTTCTGTTTTTCTTTTTTAACAAAAAAATATTACTTTTAAATTACACTCTTTCCTTTTGGCATAGCAAAGATGCTCGCTAATTTTTTCCATTTATAATGAAAAAAACCTACTTATATTCTAAATAATTAAATTTTTATTGTACAATCATAACAATAATGCCATCATCAAAAAAATAACTAGAGTTAAGAATCCAAAAAAAAAAAACAGCAAATTAGTTTAGAAGTCAGAAAAAGAAGGGAATAATATTAGATATTTTAATAGAAAATAAAAATTAAAAGTCATTTCAGACGTCAAAAACCAAAAAACCAATTTATCCCAAATAATATAATATTTTTTCTTTATTTTTTTCTTGTAAACTTTTTTTAAACAACTTAAGAGAGAGAGAAAAGTTGGACTATGCCCTGTTTAAGATGTTTAAAAAATTTAATTTTTAAGAGATTAACTTATTCAAAAAAAAAAAGTTAGTGTTTAGGATAATTTTCTTAGGATAGTTTTTTATTTATTTAGTTTTTTGTTAATGCCTAATATACCCTTATTTTTTTTTACTTTTAAGTTCTAGTATTTAGAATGTTAAAATAAATTTTTTATTGTTAAATATAGAGTTTACTTTTTAATTAAGTGTATTATAGTCATTTATTCAAAAAAAAAAACTAGGCGTATTTATGATGTGTTTGGATACTTTTTCTTGAAAAAATAAATAAAAAAATTTAAGGTAAAATACACCTGCACCTCTTCTATTATAGTGAAATCACACTGTCATCCCATTACTTACTGAAATACTATTAACCTCCCTTATTTTATAAAAATAGGTAACAATTTTATCCTTCCTTCAGTTAATTGATCAAATAGAAAATATCATATCATGAAAAAATTAATTTAAAATATTAATTTTTCCCTTATTATTCATCAGCTTCCATCTTCTACCACTCTATCAACCTCTACTCCCATTGGCGCCACCCAATGTGCTACCAAATTTGTCCCCATCGGCGCCACTTGTAATGGGCACTGACGGCTGGATCTTCGTCGGCGTCAACCTTGAGTTTCCCGGAGTCCCCCTCCACCACTATGTCCATGCCGACAAGTTCCTCATCACCAACCACGCCGTTCACGGCGAGCCCCGCCTCCTCGCCTTTGTTGTCTCCGCCGCACCCTGTAGCCATTGCCGCCAGTTCCTTCAAGAACTCTGCCACGCCTCCGACCTCAAAGTCTTAATCACATCCGAGCAACCCACAAGTTTCAAACCCTTACCGTCGATCCTACCTAACTCTTCTGAACCCTTCGATCTTCCCGATAATCACATAACGACTTTTGGATCCTACACAATGGCTTGTCGATTCCAAGTTTCTCTATTTCGAACATCGCCAATTTGTCTAATGGGGATTGTGATTTATTGAATTCGAAAAACGAATGTGAAGGGGTGAAGGAGAGAAGGGGCGAAGGAGAAGGTGTCAATAGGGGTGGTGGCGCTCGTGCGTGCAGTGGTGGTGAGTGTTTAGGATGGACGTGCAGTGAGGGTGCGGTGGCAGTGATGCTGGTACGATGGAGGTGCGGTGAGGGTACGACACACCAGAGCTTTGTCGACGGTTTTAATGGTATCCTTGTTCAAGGACACGTGAGCTATCTATATAACTGAAGATACGAAGCTTCAAACGACAAGATTATGGCCAACAGTGAATGTAGAAGGGTGTCGGCGAATTGGGTGTTGGTGGGGCGACATGGGGAAGATGGTTTTGAAGGGGTGAGGTTATGGGTTTGGTCTGGTTTGATGACAGGGATGGGAACATTCATGAGTGAGAAGATTAGACGGCTTTATTGGGTTAGATATGATGAAATTTGTAGATGATTCAAAAAAGTATAAATTATCAATGAAATAAGACCTGAGTTACTCAAGCTTAAGATCCGAGTGAATGGCTCGAGTAAACAGTCTGAGCACACGGTTCGGAAGTTATCACATGGTGCTCGGCTTAATCTATGCGACATCGCAGCTTACAAGAACTAGGGTCTCAACTGTCGTAAAGAAGTCTGGAAGACTATGGTCACCAATTTTACACCAACTACTCGGGTACAGTAGAGCTACTCGTATAGTAGAGCTACTCGGGTACAGTAGAGCTACTTGGGTACATAACTCCTTTTTGGAGACAAGAATTATTTCTTCTTCTTAACTACATGACTTAAACAATACATCTACTCGAGTCACTCATGACCCGAGCTACTCACCCCTCTAGTAGCTCGGGTACAATACTTCTAACTCGAGTCGCTCATGACTCCAGCAACTCGTCTACTCATAACTCGAGTCACCCATGACTCGAGCTGCTTGCCTCTCCAGTAGCTCAGATATTCTTCTACTTAACCGGTGTGGACTACTCTAACCCAGGTACTCGAGTGATGATATAAACTACTCATTCTACTGGTGACTTGAATATGAACTATGAAGAAGGTTAAGTATTTGAATCATAGATTCATTGGCCTAAACTAAACAACAAAACAGAAGCAAGTTGAAAGGCCCAAATGGCTCGCCCACCTGAGTTACTCGAGTTACTCGAGTAGGCTAATTTTACTTCATCAGTAAATCGGACATACAAAGTTACTCAAGTTACAAGAAGACCCAGACTTGACCTACTCGAATTACTGGGGATCTGAGCTGCTGGGACCCCCTATAACTCGACCAACTAATATCGCTGCTTATCGTGCAGAGAAAGAAGACATTCCATAGCACAGAGTATGAAGTATAGCCCTAACTACGAATGAAGACATTCCATAGCACAGACTGTGAAGTATAGCCCAGACTACGACAGTAGTTCTGACTACTTGCCATTGCACAGACCATGAAGACAGCACAGACTATATTATTATCATGGCACAGACCATGAAGACAGTACAGACTGTATTATTACCATGGCACAGACCATAAAGAAGCACATACTATATTACTACCACGACACGGGTTGTGAAGACAACACAGACTGTAACGTAACTCTGACTACCTAATCATGATGACATAGCACCGACTATGTGGCTCACCACAGACTGAACAACCAAGATATAGCACAGACTATATGATTATAGATTCCTCTGAGAATCGAAAGACTGTCCCAGAGATAATAAAAATAATGACAGTACAATCCTGCACGGGATGTTGAGAGACATGTGGTTTGGTGGCTAAGAAAAAGGATTTGTCGAGCTACGAGGTCCTCCCACTCGAGTCACTCGGGTGACCCCGAGTCACTCGACCCGAGTGGGTCGGGTACTTGACTCGAGTGGGTTGGGAACCAACGTGACACTCGTCAGCTGACCTAGTTGAGTTGGAATAGAACGCTACTTGATCGATTATAGGGATAGAATCTCTTGATTCTTCGAAGATTACTTTTCATGATCCGATTAGATCTCTTGAAGAGTCCTATCCGAATCCTAACATAGCTCCTCTAAGTGCTATAAATAGGATAGATAGTCATGCTTTCGGTTCAATCAGATTTTGATAGCGGAATACGTTCATACTGCCGGTGTTCTAAACTCAGCTAGTCCTTCTCCTTCACCCAATCTCACCTCTCTCTGTTCTGTGTTTTTGACTACTTTATAAATTTTACCTCTCCATTATTGTTTATTATTTGTCTATTCCAAAAGGACCCTACAAAATTAAAAAGAGAGAAACAGGAGAAGTTCAGAGGATGGGTAGAAGATAGGTATTACATAGAGGGTTGGGGAGAAGAATTTGAGAGGATGGGGAGGAATGAGGGGGAGAAGGAAGGTGGGGGTTAGTATGATGATGCTTGGGCCGGAGCTTTGCGTGCTGAAATGGGTGTTTGTTTGAGGGTATTTTTATAATTTCATTGTGTAAAATAAGGGTAATGTAATAAATTTATTACGCCGTTAACGGTGTTAATTGACAAGGGAGGTCAGCAATATTTCAAAAAAAAAAAAAATAACAGTGCAATTTCACTGTAATAGAAGGAGTATAAATGTATTTTACTCAAAAATTTATTAGCTTTTTAGATAAATTATACAATATAGCTTGAAAAAATAAATTTCTTTAAAAAAAATAATAACTTTTTAAATAGGCCAAAGAGAGTCTATCTCATCTAGCCACTACAACAATCATTGGCTGCCTTAGAAGGTATAAGTAGGTCATGTCATAATTTTTTTTACAATGTATACTATTAGGTATAATTCATGCTTAAAGATATACTTTTAATATAATTTGAATCAGTTAAAATTAATTATTATTTTTAAATAATCTTAAGAAAAAAATTAATTATCTTTAAATATCAAAAAGTTAATTATTAAAAAAATTAAGTTCAAAATAAAAAAATAAAAATATAATTAATTTTTTGATTTCCTTCAATCTTTTCATATGCTTAATAAGAAAAAAACATACATATTTTTCGAGATAAGCATAGAGAGAGAATAAACTTTCTGATTTCTTTTCATTCTTTTATATGCTGAATAAGGAAAAATTTTCTCATTTTTAATTTTCTCCATATGTCCCGAGATACGTATAGAGAGAATTTTTTTTTTAGTTTTTTTCATTTCAAACCGGTGATAACTCTTTTGATACAATTTCAACCATTGAATAAAAAATATTACGTATTATATAAGAGCGCTCTATTTTGTAATATAGATTATAAAAAAATTATTAAATACTCTTAAAATACTGCACTACAAGTAAAAGTGTACAATGTCAACTAAATAGGTCACTCTTTTGTTACCTACCTAATAAAAATAAGTTAATATTATTCTACGTGAAATATCTTTTACTACATAATTATATGATAACATCAAGTAAGTAATACTAAATAGTACTGCAACATTATCAAATAATATGATAGTTTACTCTAAAATACAAAATTTTATCTCCAAACAGTGGTAGAACCAAGATTTTGTTATTAAAAAGGCCATTATTCATGAAAAATACACTTTTTTTAACATTAAGTAATTGCCCTGGATAAAAGTTGTTTATTGGCCTATTAACTTATTTTTTATCGGAGATTTTTTGTTTTTATTAAACTTTTTTTATCATTTAGTCAAATTATTATACTTTTTAAACTCTTTTTATTGAGGCGAGCCAAAAAAGTATAATTTTTTGATCAAAATATAAATAAAGTTTTAAAAAAATAAAAAAAAGCAAAAATAAACCAAATTGAATATTGTTTATTTTTGTTTTTAGTGAGTTTCTTTTTTAATATTTTCATCATTTTTTTTTCTTAATTTATTTTATTGAGACGATTTTAAAAAGTAAAAAAAAATAATCAAAAGTAAAAAAAAAAAAAACAAAATATTACTTATATTGCCCATGCAGTGCAATATAAATTTTCATATAAAAAAATGAGCTTTTAAAAAGTGAGACCTTCCCCACCCCCACGTTATTTGTCTCTGCCACTGTCTCCAGACGATTTATACCACCACTAACCAAATGCTTATTAAAGCTCCGTTGACAACTAGCCTTAAAATTAGTTTTTTTTTAATTTTACCCAAAATGTTTAATTGGTTTCAAAGTAAATTATTTACTAACTTAATTTTTAAATTATTTTTTTGACAATTATATATAATTAGTAATGATAATAAATAAGTTATAAATATAGAGTATTATTATATTTTAAAAGTAATAAAAATTTAAATAAAATATTTTAAGAATTTAGATTTTGATTTAATTTTTTAATATTTTTACTGTATGAATAATTTTAATTTTTTAATATTTTTAACTTAAAAATCAAAAACTAAAATTAACAATCAGGGCTAAGATAACCAATAATATTTCGTAGCCTTTGAGGTCGCTTTCCATTGACTGCAATCAATCAAGTACTTCATATATACGCAGACCATGGAATATATGCCAATGCACTTTAAGCCACAGTTATTGGATTACGAGAGTGTTTGGGGATGCTGGTATTACTTAATTTTTAGTTTTTTATTATTAATTTTATATTATAATTTATAATTATTTTTTATTTTAATTATAAATTAAAATTTTTATAAAATATTTATAATTTTTTATTATAAATTATAATTTATAAATTACTAATTATAATTTTACCAAACATCACTTATATTCCAACAAAAGTTAGTATTAATTTTATCACAAGCGACCGTTATCAAATCAATTCGTATAACTTTTTATCAATTTTGATACAAGAATTTTTTATTTATTTAACATTTTCTTTATCTATTTCCTTATAAAAGTTAGTATTGATTTTACCACAAATGACTATTATATATCATAGTAAAAGATTTTTTTAAAAATTAAATTTATAAAATTGATTGGTTAAGTGGATGGGAGATTAATGAATGAATAATTATTTTAATTACTTACATTAATAAAAATATCTTTCATCTTAGTATTAATAAAAATGTTATTATGAAATACTCTCAAAATATGAGAAAGTTGCCGAGGACGATTGTAAATATAAGTCAATTTACATGGGTTTTTGTCAGAGGAATATTATCAATATATTATTTTTTTTGTTTTTATGATTTTATAAGTTTGAATTAATTAATTTATTAATTATTAAAAATAGTAAATGAGAATTAATAAAAGTCATTTTTTTAGTTTTCTTAAAATTTAATTTTTTACTGTTTAATTACCTTGAAATATATTTGTGAAGCCACACCTACTCAATATTGGCCCTGTTTAGGTAACATGGTTTATTAGCTTATTTAATTTATAAATTAATAAATAAGTTACATCGTTTGGGTAATTAAATAAGTCAGATTTTAAGTCAATAAGTAAATAAATCAATAAACTAATTATGTAAAAAATAAGTCAAACGAAGTAACTTATTTAAGTAAAAAAGCCAAAATAAGCCAAATAAGTCACAAATAAGCTAAACGAAGTGGTTTAAATAAGTAAATAAGCCAATTGTCACCCAAACAAAGTAGTTTATTTATGTTGTTACCCAAACGAAGTAACTTATTTACTAATAAACAAATAAACAAATAAGTTAGTCACCCAAACATGACCACTGTCTATGGCTTGACTACTATGATTACTCCTTTTTCGGGCACACGACATGACCTTTGTAATTGAGTTTAAATTTGTATCATAAAAAAATTAAATTTATATAATTAAAAATTGAAATTAAAATAACCAAATAATATAGCCAAAATTTGCATTATCAAAGCTAAAATAACTAAAATTTTAAAGTTAAAATAACTAATTGAATGCCGGCTATATAATAGTTATGGGTGTACATAGTAGTGGCCTAAAATTGGATAACTAAATTTTAAAATTTTTATAATCAAAATTAAAATTAAAAGATATAAAAAAAGGTACAAACTATATTTTTTTTTCTTACTATTAAACATCTAAATTTCTAATTTTTATCAATTGAATACACAAATGACTTGATTTGATTAATTAGCAGCTTAGCATTAATTAAATTTATTGATTTACCAATCAACTCATTATTTGAATTAGTATAAAATAAAAAACTAATTAAAAGTGTAATGTTATGGTGACTGTGATTTGGTGACCACATATAAGTATTACATGATGTGACATTTTATGCATAGTATTTATACATTTTTATTAATTTATTATTTATTTTTAAGTATTACGGATAAAATTATAAATAAAATAATATTTTAATATAATTACTAAAATATAATCACTATAACGTGCCTTCATAGTCAAAATGATGTGACCTTAACATTTTTTTTCTACAAAAAATTGAAGTGAGACTTATTAAAGGTTGTAAAAGTTTAAAAAGGGTTAACCAAGATATGGTGAATCAGCCACATGCAAAACAACACAAGCTAAGAAACAAAAGATGGCAGTCATGAAAGTGGGTGAATGTGTCATGAAAGTGGGTGAATGTGTCATGAAAGTGGGTGAATGTGTCATGAAAGTGGGTGAAACGTGGGTGTGAAGGGGACTTGTCCTTTCCCTTTCACTTGTATAACATAAATATTATTTGAATGATTTATTTTATTATTTTTAGTATATATATTATTATTATAAAAAATTAAGTTAATTATATATTATTCATTGTTTTAACAAATTACATCGTATTCATAGAAAAAAAATGTGGTATTTATTTATTATTTATTTAATTAACACAAATATAATTTGTTAAGATAGTTAACGATATTTGATCAATTTATTTTTTTTACAGTAGTAATATATACTAGAAATAATAAAATAAACAACTCAAATCATCAAAATAGGTTCACTTTGAACCAAAAAATGGTTCAACTCGACCGGTCTGAAGAGAAGCCATTTCCTTTGATTTATAATAAAAGTTTTCAGCTAAAAATTTTTAAAAATAAGTTTTAACGCATAAAGTTCATCAATAAAATTTATAATGTGCGAGATCTAATCGCCTACAACACAGATAAATTCAACACAAATAGATAAATTTATTTGTAATGCACACAGATAAATTTATCTGTCGTCTTATTTTATGCAAGACAGATAAATTTATCTGTATTTTTTATACAGATAGATTTATCTGTCTTTTTATTTATGCAAGATAGATAAATTTATCTGTGTGCTTTATACGTATTTTGAAAAGGCATGGTATTCTTTATACAGATAAATTTATCTGTATACTTATTTATATAAGATTTATATGCCTTCTTATTTATACAAGACAGATAAATTTATCTGTGTGCTTTAAACGTATTTTGAAAAGGCACAGTATTCTTTATATAGATAAATTTATCTGTATACTTATTTATGCAAGATAAATAAATTTATCTGTGTGCTTTATACGTATTTTGAAAAGGCACAATATTCTTTATACAGATAAATTTATCTATATACTTATTTATGCAAGACAAATAAATTTATCTGTGTGTTTTAAACGTGTTTTGAAAATACACAGATAAATTTAGGATAAATTACACTAATCTTCCCTGAGATTTTGATTAAATACAGTCAACCCTACTCAAATGAACAAATTACATTGACCTCCCTTACAATCTAAAATGTAATTACATACCAACCCAAATCCGTTAGAGTTCTGTCCAATTCCGTTAGGTCTGCAATCCCATAATATTATATTCCTATTTTGCCCCCAACACAAAATCTGTTTCTTTCTTCATTTTTTTTACTTTTTATAAAATTTTTAAATCGATAATTCTTCTATTTGAATTTGCTAAAATAATTTACCTGCAATCGAAACCGTTCACTAGCAGCGTTAGGTCGTAAAAAAAGATAGTGAACGTTGTCGATTGAGAAATAATTTATATTTTACAATTGATTGTGAGTGTAATAGCTCAAAAAAAATGAAAAAAAAATGAAGAGGAAGAATGGGCGCCGCAGCCCCCCACCATCGCAACCCCCACCGTTGCCGGTCACCGCCACCGTCGTCCACACCTGTCGTCCCGTGGTGTGGAGGAGGAGAGAGAAGGAGAAAACAGGAGAGTTATTACCGAGAGAGAGAGAGAGGAAAACAGCGACGGCTCGGTGTTAGCGGCGTCG
>JAULJZ010177959.1:0-23005 GCA_032270985.1 Heliamphora pulchella
ATGTTATTGTTAAATTTTATGTTATTTATTTTAATATTTAATATTTCTTATTATTTTTTAAAAATTTTAAATTCAATCCTTAATCCAATCCTTCCTAATCTCACACCTTCCCCCTCACTAATTATCCACCATTTGGCGGGCTAATAGTCCGGATTAATCTGCCTAGACTATTAGTCCGAAGGCTTAACAAATGCGGTATTGAATTATACTACGGACTAATAATTCAGACGAATTATTAGTCCGCCAAAACAAATATGACCTAAAAGTACCAATTTGACCTTCGGTTTAGAATGGGGTAAATAGTAATATTAAAAAAATTATTTAATATTGAGTATTATGTGTTATTATCTACGAATTGCTCTTAATAAATAAAAAATTTGCAAAATAACACCATGTAAATTATTGTTTATTTTTTAATTATTTAACAAAAATAAATTGATATTATCCTATATTCATAAAAGCTACTGTAATGTCATTAAGTAGGAGTATCATATAAGCACTATTATGGGAGCACTATTATGGGAGTGCTAGGTAAAGTTTTTTGTAACAGTTTTAATTTTTTATTATTAATTTTAATTATAAATTATAATTTAATTTAAATATTTATAACTTTTGCTATAAGTTACAATTTATAATTTACTAGTTTTAGTAATGTCAAACACCACTTACGTCAGTGGCGCAGTCAGGAATTTTATTTAGTAGTGTTATTTAGGGTCCATTTGGTAATTTAATTTTTATTTTTTATTTTTTTAGCTAAAAACGCAAAAAAAAAAAACATAGTCCATTTAATAAAAAAGCAAAAAAGATAAAAAACCAAAAAATTAAATCAAAACACTTAACTTTTATAAAATACAATAATATTATTTATTCATAAACTATTTACTACCATTATCAACTACACGTAATTATTAATATCAAATATATAGAAGGGCAAAAATATTCAATTTGAACAAAAAGCAAAAAGCTAGCTTTATTCCCAAACAATTAACTTAAAAAAAACTAACTTAACCCGGGTTGGTGAGCAGGCCAAAGGATCTCTTAACTACCGGGACGGACGCCTTGCTCCCCCATCCCCTAATCCAAAAAAAGAAAAAAACTAATTTAAAAACTAAGTTACCAAACAATTACTTTAAATCAAATTTAACTTTTTAGATAAAAATGTAAAAAAATTGAAAGTAAGTTTTTAAGTTAGTTACTAATCGGGCCTTTAATAAATTATAATTATATTAAATTTTTAATTTTATAGAATCTGTCCAAATTAACTTTAACAAAATATACTACAATATTATATATTTTCAATGGCTTCAAAAAAGATATTCATGTTAATTATATGAAATAACAAAGTTTGGGATTATTATGTTATTAATTTAACTTTTTTCTAAATAAAAAATACATCACAACCAATATAAATTTTTAACAACTTATAATTTTTTAAGATGTTAATCCTATCTTTTACTATTTTTAATATTTTATTGGTGTTAATATTTTAAATACTAAAAAATTTACATAATTATACATAAAAAAATTCTTAAAAAAATTGACTGACTTAACTTAGGCCATGTTTGTTTTGGCGGACTAATAGTTCGTCCGGACTATTAGTCTGGAGTATAATCCAATACCGCGTTTGTTAAGCCTCCGGACTAGTAGTTTAGGCGGACTAATCCGGACTATTAGTCCGCCAAATGAGGGATAATTAGTGAGGGGGAGGTGTGGAATTAAAAAGGATTGGATTAAGTAGTGAATTTAATTTTTTTTAAAAATAATAAGAAATATTAAAATATTAAAATAAATAACATAAAATTTAACAATAACATAAAATTTAATTTATTAATTTATTTAAGTTAATTTTAAAATAAATTAACTTAATACAATAGTAAATTATTATCTAGTCCGTTATTTAATCCCACTCAATTCAAATACGAAAAAATTAATCCCACCTCGCTACTAATCTCACTTCATTATCAATTTTTCCTCACTACTAATCTAATTCAATTCAATCTGAATTATCAAACAAGCCTTACTAGTTCAGAAGTAGTGAATAATTACTTTTCTCACTCTTATCATATTTTAGTTCAGAAAGAGGGTTAGCCTATTGAATAAAGCTCTCTTTTATCATATGATTTGAGTTTGAGACTTTTCAATAAAACTTGTTAAACTTGGCATATCATTTGCCTCTAGAAAGCTGAATCACCTGCTCTCTTCATGATCTTATTACTTGTCCTGAAAATTTTATTTTCAATTAGACATTCTCAAAATAAATAAAAAATAGTAATTTGAACTATTTTTACCATTGGATATATAGTTCTGACAAAAAATAAGACAATTAATGTGCATAAATTTATCCAAACACCCTAAATTATCAAAAAAAAAAAAACAAAGACAAATAGTGCTAAACTCTACCAGCATGTTTGGATTGAGGGTCAAGTAGTGACCCAAATTGTATTAAAAAGTATGAAGGCCCACTATATCAGTTTTTATCTCTCGAGATAAATAATTTCGAGTTTGTATCATGAGATTGAGATTAGTTGTCTAATGGATGAATTTTTAATCTATTCTTCATGGTATAATTAGTACTAAACTCCAGATTATTTTCTCGATCTCATTGTCTAACAGTCAAAAATAATTTTACAATTTTTATCATATTTTTTATTGCACTTTAACCAAACGTAAAGCAAATTCTTCACTGTACATTTAATTCATTTCATAATTTTTTAATATTAAAAAAAAATATATATATATAACCTACAATACTATTTGTTTTTTCTGTTCAATCCAATTTCATCCAAAATAATATACTGGTGAGTGTACCAATATCCTCTTTGACTTCTAAAAAGAAAAGGAAAGAAGAGAGAAGTGTACCAATATCCTCTTTGACTTCTAAAAAGAAAAGGATAGAAGAGAGAAGTTGATTTTTATCAAACATGGATTAGCTTTAAAATGCATTATTTTATTTTATTTTTCTCTTTCTGTTTCTCCAACTTGTTTTATAATTTGTGTGCATGGACAGGTTATGTGTTCAGATCATTTGCAAGAAAAGAGAGAATTGATTCAAGAGATACTCAAAGATAGAAGGCTTAGTGATATTCCCAAGATCCATCTGGTTTTTATCCATTCTATTTTTGGCCATTTTTCTGACAACCAGATTAGAGAAAGAATAATCTACATTTTTCATCCATGATATAGGCCCTGTTTGGGCAAAGTTACTTATTTACTTATTGGCTTATAAGCTAAAAAATAAGCCACGTCGTTTGGGTAATCAAATAAGTTAAAAACTAAATAAGCAAATAAGTTCGTTTGGGTAGCCAAATAAGCAAATAAGCAAATTAGCCAAACGAAGTGGCTTAAATAGATTTTGGCTTATTTGCTAATAAGCAAATAAGCCAATAAGCAAGGGCCACTCAAACAGGGCAATATATTAGGTATAACTCGTGCTTGAAGGTACTTTTAATATAATTTGAATCAATTAAAATTAATTATTTTTTCTAAACACTCTTAAAAAAGGTAATAAATAAAAAAATTAATTATCTTTAAATATGAGAAAGCTATTATTAAAAAAGAATAAATTTGAAATGAAAAAAAAATAAAAGAATAATTGATTTTGATAATTAATTTTTTGATTTCATTTCATTTTTCCATATGTTTAATAAGGAGAATACATATATATTTTCTGCATAAAAAGAGAATAAGTTTTATAATTTCATTTCATTTTTCTATATGCTGAATAAGAAAAAAATTTCTCATTTTTGATTTCTTTTCATATGTCTCGATATAGGAATGGAGAGAGAGAATTTTTATTTTTAGCTTTTTCATTTTAAACTGTTGATAACTCTTTAAACACAATTTTAATTATTAAATTAAAAATATGACGTGGCATAGCACCGCTCTGTTTTGTAATATAGATTGCCACAAAGGTTTCGTTTTGTAACTTGGCTTTAAATTAAATTTTTTGCTTAAAGTTAATTTAAGCTAAATAAGTAAAAAATTCATTTTGTGAACCGTAAATGTGATTTTTAGCCAGAAGATAATAAGCCAAAAAGCGTGTCTTAAAATGGCTTTAAGCCAAAAGAGTTTTAAGTCAGAAAAAAATTATTAAATTTTTTTTTTATTTTTACATAATTTTATATTCAATATAAATTTTGTTTGATAGATTTTGACGAGTGGATTTTAATAATATAATTTTTATAAAAAATAGATATATATAATAAAAATTATGATATTTTTTAAAAAAATATAAAAGAATTTTTTGTAAAAAGAAAAAAAACTAAAAGGCTAAGGTGGTGTTTGGCATTGCTAGAATTAGTAACTTATATATTGTAACTTATAGTAGAAATTGCGAGTGTTTAGAAAAATTATAATTTATAACTGAAATTGAAAAAAAAATAGTTATAATTTTTGTAAAAATTATGAATGCTTAAAAAAATATAATTTAACTAAAATTAGTAGTAGAAAGTTAAAAGCTAATAGAAGTAGCTTTGCCAAATAAGGCTTTTTAACTTTTTTGACTTTAAACAAAAAATAAAATAAAAAATCTAACTTAAAATTTTTTTGCCAAACGTGACAAATGAAACCTAGTGCAGAAAGTTTCATATATTAATAATTCCATCAAATATCCTGCATTTTACTAATCCATCCCATAATCCGTTGAAGGAAATTTGTCAAATTTAGGAATGGTAATATGACGGGCAGGGTTGGAAATTAGTTATTTGATTTCCGTCCGCTATTTGATCGGGGCGGAAATAAAAAAAAATTTTGAAAAAATTATGAGAAATGGGATAGATACGGAGATGTTTTGGGTATAATTTTTAAGATTTAAAAGAGTAATATATTAATAAAAGTTATAAATAATATAATAAATAAAAAATAATAGTTGATAAATTCATATAACTAAATATACCAAATATATAAAATAAAAATTAGAGATAAATATAATATTTTAATATTTTGAACTTATTATATTTATAAAATTATATTATATATATATATATTAATATTTTAAAAATATTTATTTTATGTAATCGGGGGTGGAGTAGAAAAAAATAGGACGAAAAGAACAAATATCATCTCCACCCCATTTGTTATTGGGAGCAGAAAAAATCCTACAAAGTAAGACGGGAACGAAACGTGATCGGGGCAGGACGAAAAAAATTACCATCTCTAGTCAAATCTCCCAAAATATATATTGGCTAGCAAATTATTCATGCCTAAAAATATAATTTAAAATAATATAATTTAAGTATCAATTTTAGACAAAAATTAAGAAAAAGATAATTAACAGCAGTAATGTATTAAAAAATTAATTAAATCCCAATTTAGAAACTCATTAAAAGTAGAATCCACTCAATAAAGCTGTGGTCCACTTACTTTAAAACCGAAAAATAATAATTTTGCTCCACTCTTTTTTATATGCACTATTTCTCTCATCTCACTTTCTCCACCTTTCTTTGACTATTAAATTAGAAAATTCTTAATTTTTTAAATTATTACGTGGGGTAAATGTCACATTAACACTCTTTTAAATTAGAATATAGATATAGATTATCAATTGAGGCCTTAGCGGCTTAGCCTATTTTTGAATTAGTTTTTTTTATTTAATTTTTTTTTGTTTCTTAATTTTTTTTGGTAAAATTTTTAATTTTTCTCATTTTTCGTAACTAGATGAATCTAATGGGGTGTTTGGAAAAACTTTTAATTTTTGCTTTTAACTTCATGCTACTATTTTTAACTATAAGTTATAAGTTTTTTCAAATACTCATAACTTTTATTACAATTTCTAATAATTTTTTATTTTTTTCTATTTTACTGATAAATTATAATTTTTATCAAATACTCATAATTTTTAGTACAAATTACAATCTATAAACTATTAGTAATAATTTTATCAGCACCACCTAAAAAATATGCTTGTCTAGTCTAACGTTGAAAAAATGCACTAAAAGTTTAACAAAAGCCACTAAGTGGCAATTAAGTGGCATTTTTTTTATCTTATTTGATTATTTTAAAAGTTTTAGTTAAATGTTTTACCTTTCTAATTTTTTATAATAGAGAGAAATTTTAAAAATATGCTCGTTTGGATTAATATTGAAAAAAAATTCACTAAAAAAATCAGTATGAAAAACTATTCCAAAACCAAACTAGTAGTCTTTTTACTATTTGTCAAATCAAATCTACTTGTAATCTACAAGCTATTCTTCTTCTTCTACATTTTCAACATTTGCTTGGTAACATTGTGGCCTCATTTGGCAACTTAAAGTTGACTTTTTGATTTTTTTTTCTTAACATTATGCCCTTGTTCAAAATGCCTCTCGTTTTTCAACTCACAGGCTTTTAGTTCTTTTAGCTTTTTATATAATTATTTTTTTATATTTTTTAAAAATATTATAATTTTTATTACACATATTTATTTTATAAAAATTATATTTTAAAAATCTATTAGTCAAAATCTATCAAATAAGATCTATATTGAATATAAAATTATTTTAAAATAAATTTTAAAAAATTATAACAACTTTAAACAAAATTTTTGTCTTTTGGCTTAAAGTCATTTTATGCCTTTAACTTAAAAGCTACATATATCCTACCTAAATGAACTTTTTAACTTTTTAACTTAAAATAACTTAAAATTGAAAAGCCAATATAAAGCCGATTGCCAAACGAACTCAATTTATGCACATTTTGGTGAACTGTTTTGATTTTCTTCTTTAAACAGAGCACACTAATAATTTGGGGAGAGCAAGATCAAGTATTTCCATTAGAATTGGGGCACAGATTAAAAAGGTTTGTAATTTTTTTTTACTTTTATTTATAGTTTTTTCTTTCAATTGTAAATAATATTTTTACCACCATTGCTAATAAATACTTTTTTTCTGGGTTTTAAACCATTTGCTTATATTTATTTATATATATAGGCATATTGGGGAGAATTGTGAGCTAGTGATAATCAAGAATGCAGGGCATGCTGTGAATTTGGAGAAGCCTAAGGAGTTCACCAGGCACTTGAAGGCATTTCTTCTTGGCTCACTTTTATCTTCACCAAACAGCTAAAAACTGAACATTAAAGCTGATGGGTAAAATACATTTTTTTCCTTTTTGATGATTTGATGGGTAAATGCTTGAAAATCATGTAAAAATGCTCCAAAATATGTAAATGTGTTTGAGATGTGTAAAAAAGTGCTTTCATAATTTTCGTATTTTGATACTTTCTTGATCTTAACAATCACCTAATGAATTGTTGTTAGCACGGCATTTGTTAAAAGTATTAAAAACAAAAGCGATCATAATTAGAAGAAAGTTCTTCTTTTTTTGTCAATTTTGTTGTGTGTGTGTGTTAGAGTCGTGCCAATCTGTTACTTTTGTACAGTTTATCGTATTATTATATAACTTAATCGGAAAGAATTGTCTAGTGATAAATGAGTTGAACATGTATAGGGGTTCAACTATAACATAGCTTTTAGATGTTTCATATTTAACTATTACATGTAAAGTACTTATAGAATGGGCATCCCTCCATGATCTTTTCTTTTTATATCCCTCAAGATACCATTTGATGGACTTAAAGATAGATCTACAACGATAATTCAGACCATTAATTTCGTAGATCTTGAATATTTATAGGTATATGAACAAATCATATTTTATTTTTTTACAAAATGGACAATTAATTTTGTTTAAAATGAACTTTGTAAGTTGAAATTATATATTTTGAAAAACAAAACACAATTCAATCATATATTTATTGATATTCGATCAAATTAAATTTTTTCATAGATAATTTTTCTGCAAATTATGAGAGAAATAGTACAAATCATTATTGTGGGTCTTTTTTTTACTTTAAAGTCAAAAATCTTAAACCTAACTTAAAATCTCTTACCCAACAAGGACAGTATTTTTATTCCATTTTTTAATAAATACATTACAATTTTTATATTCTAGAATGCATTGAAATTTGTGTCATTGTAAGTTTGGACACTAAAGGGTAGTGGAGATATAAATTTTTTTTATTTTTCTTTTTTAAGTTTGTGTATCGTTACAAATTCAAAAATAACTAAAATTTATCGTGCATTACAGAGTAATTATTCGGTAGTCTCTGAATACCGTGAGATATTGTCAATAGAATACTTTTCATTCGACGATGTATTAAAAATAAAAAATAATTAATTATTTATTCTTTTTACAAGATATGTAGAGCTTGAAATTTTTAAAGTTTCAGTTCCATTTTTTAAAATTCCATTTGCAATATAACAACTTTGCCTCGAAATCTAACCATTTTGAAGTTTAGCGAGATTATTGAACGAAACGAAAATCCACCAATTTAGGAATGAGAGATCTTTATCCATAATTTAAAGATTTTTAAAATTAAATTGAAGATGTGTTAGTTGAATTCAAATTTCAAACTACTGAAACATCAGCAGATTGATTTCGGAGAGGAAACCATTAACAATTTTTCAAACTTTACTTCAAACACAGATTGCTCACTGTTTTTCTATTATTTTTGGTTGATGATATGTATAATCATTAGTTTTCAATCTATTTGATTTCAATTTTTTATGTCAATCCTTGCAAATATAGTCGTCGGCGTCGTATTTGCTTCGATATCTGATTGTATTTGTGTCGTATACCACTGAATCGCACACAAATACAATATTTACACGCAAATACAGTGTTTGTATAGGACCAATTATAATACATATTTTCGTAATAGGACCCTTCATTAAAAATACCTAAAAATAAGATAATAATTTCAAATGAGACAATATTAACTTTTTTTTTAAACAGATGAGAGACAAAAGTGACATATTTATAACTTGATTGGTAATTAATTTAAAAATTATTTTTGTTATTTTTAATCAAAAATCTAAATTAGGTTTAAAATAGGTTATTTTGTAACTTAACTTTTAAACTAGTATTTTTAAAAAAATATTATTAATTAGGTAAAAAATTAATATTTTATTTTTTTAATTTGATACTATTTCGAATTGTCTTTCAATATAATTAACTATAACAATTATATATATTTGAGTAACTAAATTATTAACGTTATTTGGTGGGCGTGGGGATTTATCTGTTACTGCAATATCGCCATTTCGGCGTCAAAAATAGTGTTTCGCTGACCACCGTGACGCCGCCGAATGCCGCCGTTCGTCGGAGACGCAGCGCTGCCGACCCTGCTAGATGTATAATAAAAACTAGACTCGAAGGCTACATGCGTACGTTCATACATGCACGTGCCTTCCGCTTCTTTCAGTTACCGTTATGTTCTCTAACTGTTTGACTAAAAGCCTCAATAACACACATTTATATATTTATACTATTTATACAGCAAACAACCCATTTGGTCTCGAAGTCAATGGTACTTTTTGTTCAAAAACTATCTTTATAATAGTTTCAATTTTTATTCCAAAATTATCTTAATAATAGTTTCGTTTTAAAATTTAAAAATTTATGAAAGTAATTAAATAACATCAGTGGAGGGGACAAATTCAGCACGGGTCTAATCCACAATTAGGCTCGTGGGCCTTCATTATGAACGATTGTCCAAATGGGCTCGGCTCATGACCGTGCCACGATTGATGTCGAGCTCACACAGGTTATGTTTTGAGCCGAGTTTAGAAATATTAATGAGGGTAGCATGGCTGAGCAAGGAGCATTAACAATGGTTGCATGGCCGTGCTAGAGAGCTTTGATGGCTAACCAAATGATTCTAGTAACCCAGGCAAGTCTACTGGTACACTCCACTTTTGAAATATTATGAGTCTAATCTAACTACTACCAGGGTAGAATTTTGATGGCTAACCAAATGATTCTAATAACCTAGGCAAGTCTATTGGTACACTCCACTTCTGAAATATCATGAGTCTAACCTAACTACTACTAGGGTAGGGCTACCAATGAATTTAGCCTATCGTTAGCCTCTAAAGGGTCAATCTTAAACTTCTAAATAAAGATCACTAATTCATATTGAAAGTTATACAACAATTATCCTATAGAAACTCTGCCGAAAATGAAATAGATATTAATTATCCTCTGTAAGCCTAAGCTCCCTTTTCATCTACAAGACACTAATTTAAGCGTCGGAGTGACTTTTCTTTTATCGTCGCCGGCCAATCTCACCATTGCCATCTTGGGCAGGTCGACCCAAACCACTTGGAGGCTCCAGAGGACTGTTTCTTGCCCATTTTATCATCCCTTAGGATTTAACCCTGTACATATTTTAGATATATAATTTTTCCTTTGATTATTAATCTTGAACGAAATATCTTGTTTGCCACTCTAATTTTGATTGAAGGTGAACTTTCCCATGCCACAGATTGATTTCTTTTTTTGTTCTCTACATATTTCACACCTTCCCATTATTTTCTCCATAGTTTTCAAACCTGTGATATGTTTTTGTTTTGATGCATTTTGTATAGTATCACATTTGTTTTTCTAATTGTTTTGTTTAAACTGGATTTGATCGGGGATTATGGCTTCTTGTAGGAATCCTTAAATATATACTTTTCATTTTGTTTTGGTATGCTTGCTTTATTTTACATTTTTTAAAAGTTTGTTTGGAGGTTAGTGCAGAAGATTTTGAAGGTTCAAAGCTTAGTGAGAATCTCAAAGCCTAGGGTTCTACCCTGAAACAACATTGCATGATGCCCTTCATCTGCGCAAACACATGGGAGGCCTTAGTCTCATTTAAATTGCACATCATGATACAACTTTACAGTCAGAGGTGTCCTATGCAATTTGAGATCATCAGGTTGTTAAGGATATTAAGTTTACACGTCAATATTATGGCACTAGAAAATAGGAAGAATTACCAAAATAATTATCATTTCCACACCTTAGAATGAAAGATATACATTCTTTATCTGGTTATCAAAACCAATTAGTAGATATGTGAATATTGTCATTATTTACCAAGGAAAAGAACAAGATATTCTAATAGGAATATTGTTTGGGCCATGCTTTGAAAATTATAATGTAACTGATTCTCTAGAAAGGTGGTGGCGGAATTATTTAAAATAAGCTGTTATGGATAGAAATCTCAAGTGAAGTATTAAATAAGCATTAAACAGGTGTTGTACAATGACAGATCAAAGGCAGAGACAAATAGTGCATTGCCAGAAACGAAGAAATTCGAGTTATTAACTTGGAACCAAACAGAATGAGGATGAGAAAGACAAGAAAAACGTGAATCTATAGGTAGAGTACAATACGCCAGTAACAGCAGTTATGAGGTCTTTCAGGAGTATCAAACTGCCACAGCGATTTTCAGCATCCTTGTTTTGCATTCTGCTCACTGACAATGGCGAGCCAGAAAGTTATGCAAAAGCCTTGCAGATTAAGAATTCAATTAAGTGGAAGTCAGTAATGAAGGATGAGATTGATTCCTTGCTGACAAATCAGACATGGGAGCTGATAAGACTGCCAGCTGAAAAGAAGACTTTGCTCAACAAATGTGTCTACAAAGTGAAGGAGGAACATGGCGGCAGCAAGCGCTACAAGGCTAGATTGATTGTCAAGAGATTTCAGCAGAAGAAAGGAGTTGACTTCACTGAGATTTTCTCCTCAGTTGTGAAACTGACAATAATCAGAACAGTGCAGGGAATTGTAGCTGTAGAAAATTTGTTTTTGGAGTAGTTGGATGTCAAGACTGCATTCCTTCACCATGAATTGGAAGAAGACATCAATATATGATCTAAATGCTAGGGTTCTAAATTATGGGATCGGAATATGTATTGGTATCTATGATACATCGATCAATACACGACAACATTGACCAATAGATTGATAAATATCGGTATTGAAAGTCCAAAATTTCATTACGTATTGACCAATACGATATGTAACAACCGATATTTAAAACCTTGCTAAATGCTCCTTTCCTTTGATGAAATATAAATAATTGGGGCATTCTCTGATCCATTTGCTTTAGTTATTTTAACTGACTCAATTCCTTTGGTGTGGGCAAAGATTACAGTTTTTACAGTCATGATGGGTGCTTGATTTAGAGTGTTAAGTCACAAATTGTCCCCAAAACTTATGCTATTAGAAAATAGGACCAACAATGTATATCAAGCTATCCAACACTCCCCCTCACGTGCGACCCTGTCTCGCACATGAAGAGGCAAACAAAAAAACAGGTGCACCAACACACAAAGTGCACAATAACAAATACAACAGGAAAACACATCACGGGATTTGAACCCAAAACCTCATAGAAATAGAATTCTGATACCATGTTAAGTCACCAATTGTCCTAAAAGTTTCAGCTAGTAGAAAATAGGGTCAACAATGTATATCAAGCTATTCAACAAAGAGCAACTTTGAATGTTGCTGCTAATTACCAGGGCATGTAGAAAGCAGTGTGCCATTTTATTACACCAGAAGAACAATAAAGCATTTGCAGCTGTCCATTCAACGCATAAGGTAAGCAACTCTACATTAGCTTTCTTGCATGAATTGTCAGTATCACAGGGCGTTCTCATTGCAGTTATTTTTTAGTCATTTAATATTCTCCATCTTTGATCCATTTTGAATATGTTCCTTTCAAGTTCTGATATATGAAATTGGTGCTTTTTGTCTCCCCAATCCCCTTCCTTATTTGGGATAGATAAGGTTTACAATTGTCAGTAATATTCTTTCATATCTCTGGTCCAGTTTTCATGAAGTGTCAGTCTTCATATAGTATAAGAACTAAGAGTAAAGTTGTTTATTAGATGAAACCCTATTGGATTGATAGCATCAACTCATGAGTTTTTAAATGGCTTCGGAATCTTCCAAATGCCGTCAAAATTTAAGGCTCTGTTACAGCTTGCTCAGGATACTTAGGACAGATTCTAGTGTTACTTTATCATGTGGTGGGCGAGGACTAAGTATGAAAGATTTATACTAGAATCTTGTGGCTAGGAAGAGAAAGTTATCTAACCAGGAAACCTAGCCACTTCTATGCTCCCACCTTTCATAATCTGCTATTTTTCTCAACTACTTCTGCATTTTTGTCTCCATAATCATCTTTTCTTTTGGCTTTAGGTGGAGTTTTCTACAAAACCTATCATTAGTTGAAGTTTTCATGAAGTTTTATATATATATCAGTTTGTGATAATATAAGCCTCAAATGCGAGAGAGCATGAGTTCAAATCTTTGTGGGTTAGGACCTTATTTTGTTTCTAAATGCAATAGCATTCTTATTTGTACCAAATTGAAGCTTCAACATTCTTAACATTCGCAATTTAATCTAGTAAAGTACATTGTTTGATAATCAAATCAATTGTTTCTGATCATTTTAAAGTTCACTGCTGCTAGTTCAACAGAAACTGATGAAAACATATTTGTTTTTGTCAATCAGTTGCAACATTAAGCCAACCTCACTCATCACTTAATGGCTTATTTGGCTAGAACCCATTGCTTGTACTTGTCTTTCTTTCTTGTGTACTCTTACAAAATAAATGGCATGTCAAATTTCTGTGTAGACGACAGTTGGGGCTCCTGCAAAGTACCAATCACTGCCCAATATTATAATCTATTAGAGAAAATTATGAAACACACTAACAGAAATGTCATAAAGACTTGAACTTAATGTTTCATCTTTCCTCACATATTTTTAAGGGGGTAACAATAACGATTATATCCATATTCTCCAAAATAGCACAAGAAGTTTACAAATGGAGAATGTACATGGAGAAATATTTATTGTATTAAAGGAATAAAAAGAGCCATATTTATTGGCACTGTGTTTTCAATTTGATAATTTTGGGTGCATTGGTTGTTACCTTCCTTTTTTTTTTTTTGTACATATTCCTTGTGCTGCCATGCATAAGAAATAATTATATTAGGAAAGAATTATATGTAAAATGACAGTAGAGAAGCCTACCTGTGATGTCGCTGTGCTCAATACTTTTCTTAAGAAGGAAGCAATGGGACCATTTAGGCATAGTCCTGGTTTAGCCTCACGAATTGCATAACGCATGGCATTGAGCAAGCGACCATATGTTAATCCCGGTTCATTTTGTACAGCTTGGATGAAGCTTTAAGTCATGGTCCCAGTTACAGCATTGCCAGGGAGGGCCTGTGCGAGTAGTATTAAAGGCATAAGACATAAATCGACATATTAAGAAGATATTTTTCTTATATTGTATTAAGCAAACTTTTCATGCACAATATATGAATCTTTTGGCTGAAATTAGTTTTTTACATAACTATTTATAAAAACACCACCCTTTTGGAATTGAAAATTTGGAAAAATATAGAATTATCTCAAAAGCACAAGCTGAAGTCTAATTTTGAATCAAATCGCATCTTGAAGTTGGCATGTGGTGTGGAGTTGGCCAAGTTCCGAACAGGTATGTAACAAACACGGTAAACTTGAAATCGCAAGTTGAGCATGCAATTTCACTGCATCACAAATTGAACCAGTGATTATTGAAGATTTTTGAATTTTTGAGACTACACTCTCAAGTTCAAGAACTGGTGAATATGATGGAATTCTACTCAAGTCATGTCTATCCTCATTAATAGGGAAAAAAAAAAAAAACCTTGTGAAATTGTGCTTTACCAAATTTTGTTGTTACTCACAGTGTTTCCTTGTTATAATAGCATAGATATACGGGAGATTCCTACTCCAAAATGGATAAACTATCCCTGTCATTTTTTAACCTAAATATAAATTATTACCTACATTTTAGATTTCTAATCCAATCCAACCATTAAACACTCATATCAGACAAGTTAGGGCCATATTTGTATTTAATGATAGGATTACGAGGAATTAAGTTTTTCATTACTAATAATCCTAGGATTGAATTTGTAACAATCAAAACAAAACTAGTTTATTCATTTTATTTTCTTTAATTCATATTACCGGGTTATTACAATCAACCTCCCTTAAAACAAATTTCGTCATTGAAATTTAGTCAAGTAACTAACTTGATTAGTAGGCATTTTTAATTAATTAAAAATGAGAAGAGGAATAAATAGAAGGACAGATTGGTGGGATAACACTTGAGACGCATAACCTGACCTGGAGGAGGGGAGAGTTGAGCTGGAAGAGAACTGGGTGGATAAATTTACTTGACAAGGCACGTTTGTGTTGGTTTAATTGAAATATTGTTGAAGGCAAGTTAGACTGACCTTCCCAGATGTTTGTTTCGGGTAAATATAACGATCCCCAAGGTTTTGGCATAAGTGCCCTTACCTGCCTTTAAGTAATGGCAAAGAAAATGAACTTTACCGCGAATACGATTTTTCACCCTTATATCAACTTCAAATGGCAAAATACCCCCTCTAACCCTAACCCTCTCTAATTTACCCCCAACACTGCCACTGCCACTGCCACTGCCACTGCTCTCACTATATCCTTATGTTTTTCCCACCTCTCTTTCCCACCACCACTTCCTCCAACGCCACTTCTCTTCCTACTCTCGTTGCTGCAGCTGCTTGCACTCCCTCCCTCTCTCTTATTCTCCATCTTCCTCAACCCGCAACTCCACTCACTGCCACCCTACCCCATTGGGCCATCATTGCTGCCTTCCCTACCATTGCCATTTGTAATGGTAAAAAACTAACAAAAAGAATTATACTTAACCAAACACCCCCTAACCCACCGTGGGTTAGGGGTGGGCAACCCTCACACTCTCTATATATATAGGCCACCTAGCTTAAGGCAGAGGAACAAAATTATCACTTTCTCTTTCTAAATATTATCTCTTAAGACCCGTTTTACTTGGGCGTCGGAGGGCCGCTTGTTTTGCAGGTACACCGACACAAAAACACTCAGGGACTTAGTCGTCGTCAACCTCATCAGGTTCTTCATTACAATCTAGAAGACAAGTATATTTTATGTTCTCTCAATTGATGCCGTGGGAAGCGAAAGAATCGACGAGGAAAACAAACTCGACAGTGCTCGGCAATACACGACAGTGCTTGGCAAGAATAAAACTCATGTCAAAAAAGCTTGAATCTTCTTCAAAAAATAAGGTGTGACAGTAATATAACTCTTAAATAGAGGAGTATAAGTGTAATATACCTTTAAAAAAAAAAAAAAGGAGAAGAAGAAGGAAGCTCTACTGTTTGCCATGCAGCTCAAACCGGCGGCATCTCAAGGGAGCTCGGCTCTTGGTTACTGAACAGCGGCGCCCCTCGCAGCTCGGCAAAGCCTCAGAGCTCGGTTTGTTCAGTCAAACCTCAGCTTCTTCAGTAATTCATCGAACGTTCAGCCACCATCCTTCGGAGCTCGGCGTACCAACAACAACAGCTAAACACCCGGTTAGACTCTCGGAGCTCAGTTATGGTGTTTTAGTAGGTCGGCAACTGGAGCTCGGTACAGTTCCGCAACTAGAACAACTCAAACGGTCGGTTTTTAGTCTCGACACCTCAACTCGACGTCTCCTGCTTGGCGCAAGCTCCACAGTTTGGTGGCGCAAGCTCCACAGTTTGGAAGGAGTGGCTCTAGACTCTTAAGGTTCTCCCTTTACAGCATGTCCTAATTTTCGAATGGCAATTGGAGCTCGGCAAAGCTCCACAACCCAACGCCTGCTTTATATCTCGGCTCAGGTTATCAGTACCTGATCCACTCTGCTCATTTTTTGCACTAACTCGTGAGTTCAGCACATGGTCGGCCCATCTCGGCGATGCAGCCTTTTAGAGCTCGGTGCCTAGACCCGTTTGGCACCTTATGCTCAGAACCTGTTCGGCACCTTGTTCGGTTTTGATTCTTTTAGCTCCTGTTCAAGAGCTGGTATGCTCGGGTGGAAATTGTTCAGCATCTCCAGTGCTCCGTACTTGAGTTTTGGACGGAGTTCAGCCACATTGAATCAAAAATATTCTCGTTCATGGGGGTTCGGCAACTTTGCTGAGTTTAGCACACTAGAGAAGTTCAGAATCTCAGTGTCCGGCACGTGTATGTGAGGCATAGAGAGACAATTTCATGGACGGTCATGATCACTTGTTACGTTCAGAACAAGCAATATATCGAAGCATTGGCAGCTTTTAATCAGATGAAGAACAAAGGATATACAAAATCCCGCCAACCCGATCCTCCTCAGAGCAGCAACGGTATGGGCATTAAGGGCGCACTAGCAGCAATGAAAAATCAAAGAAATAGAGCGCAGCAGTGGAGATCGTTGTTAATCAGGGTATTGTTCAGTGCATGATCTGCTTGGTAAAAGCTCCCCAGCTCAACAGATTAGCTCAATCTCCACAGCTCGGCGATTCAGCACGGCCTCAGTTGGAGCTCGGCGAAGTCTCACCAACCGCGGCACTCTCTCTCAGAACTCAGCGTCGCCCTTTTCGGAGCCTGACGTGTGGATCTCAGCTTGGTTAGGACTGCCATACCAGATCTTCTCAGCTTGGCATGGTCTCTTGGGACGCTTTGGAGCTCGGCTCTCCATACCTGGTCTAATTCCTAACTCAACGGATAAGCTCTGACACTCTCTCGGTGCTCGGATCAATATGCTAAACCCAAATAGCTCGGCACCTAGCGCTGACCTGCTTGGCACCTCAATTCAGGCACCCAGTACATGATGCATACATATTGGAATCGACATCAGTTATATGTGAAATATGGTTTGTTGTATTATGGATTCTGGATCAGCTTCTGCAGTGGTACCCAATAGAGAAGGAAACATACCTCGATCGATTATCACTTAGTTATGAAAAAGAAGGGAGGCTGTCCGAATTAGCCAAAGTTAGCATCTTTGTACGCATAGTTGATTTCTGAATGGATCACCACTAATCACCGCAAACACTGTTCTATCCATTTTCGCAGTGGATTATCCAGTTGAGAAAGTTGCATGGTACGTTACAGCATGTTACAGATGACGGAGCCAGAGTCGCCATGCTTACTTTTGAAGCACTTTCTGAGATATCTGAATCTGCTAGGAAGTGGGTCCCATTCAGCAAAAGGATTTAACATTGAGCTGAATTGTTGAGTCGCGGAAGCCCTACACCTCGGCAATTGGAGCTCAGCATATGCCAATTTTAGAAAGAGTGGTTCTGGACTCTAGAGGCTCTCTCTCTCTACAGATCAGAAGCTAAGCAAAACATCTCTCATGATTTTTATGATTTGAAGCTCGAGACTTGAGTCTCGGAGGGTCGAAGTTAGAAACTTGCTTCCTAAGCACCTACGATGTCGTTGAAGTGAAACTATGGCACTTGGCAACCCAGTCCTTTTTGGAGCTCATTAGCGCTTTGGCAGCCCAGTTATCTTCGGCTCTCAAGCTCTACATCTCGGCATCGCCATTCTCGGAAAACTGGGAGAAGGCCATGGGTGAAGGCCAAGGAAGAATTAAAAAAGCATTTTTGGAAGAGATGATATCATCGATGCAGCTACTAAAGCATTGAAAAGTCCTAGTTGGCCTTCGGGTCAAGCCTTCGGCAAGAAAATTCTACCTCGGCTAGGCAAGAAGTCCTAGTTGACCTTCGGGTCAAGCCTTGGGCAAGAAAATCCTAGCTCGGCTAGGCCCCAGCTCGGCTAGGCAGTAAAAGTCTCAGTTGACTCCGGATCAAGCCTGAAAAAGAAAGTCATAGCATGGCTAGACAATGAAAAGTCCCAGCCGGCCTTCTCTCAGGCCCCACTATTCAGCAGAAGCTCAATGGATAAGCTCGACAAAGATCACTGCTCGGATTCTCAAGCTCCACAGCTCAGCAACCCAGCTATGCATGGAGCTTAGTGCTTATTTTTGCTTCAGAATTATGCATCAAGAAAGGACAAGGTTTCTCTCTCTAAAAGTGCGACAAAGTGGTTCTACAACAATAGAAGACTTTATAATCTAGTAAAACAACTGGCTCAAAATGAAAAATCCTATAAGCACTACGGGTTGAAAGATCTCTGATGTCTTGTCTCTTCATCATCCGGTTCAGTTATTACAATTGGCAACTTTTCTGCTGGAACATCACTGGCGACACCGTCGTCATTCAACTCAATGACATCTTGATGGACTGAAGGACAGGATACGTTGCAAAAAGGAAATTTAGCACCAGTCTCCTTTGACTTGGCGGCGGGGTTTCATTCTTGAGAAAGAGCAAGAAATTGAAGATTTCAAGCTCTCCGAAAAATTGGGGGCTCAAATATCCCTTTTTGTCCCGAACCCATGAAATAAGCATGTTCAGGGGAAATGGAACAAAGATCCCAGTTTAACGGGTCCGCCTCTCTAGAGCTTCTGAGAATCGCAGATTATCTCAGATTATTACGAAGCTCAGCTCAGACTCTCAACTCAACAAATTAGCTTGGGAATCATCACAAAGCTTATCCCTGATATAGATTTAGTCCTCTTAACCATTACAGGATCAACAACACTTAAAGCCCTAGCATGCTAGGCATGAATCATAGAGCCCTAGCTCGGCTTGACAGGAAAAGTTCCAGTTGGCCTCGGAGTCAAGTCTAGGCACAAAAGCTATTTGCTTACGCAGGAAAAGACCCAGTTGCCTCGAAAGGATCGCTACTGGGCATAAGTCATGATAATCTCAAAATGTGATAATTTTGAGATTTCTGCATCTTCTGTTGAGAGATCCTCACATTGAAACAACTTAACATTCCCCCAAAGGTCCTAGCATGCCTAGGCACTAAATCATAAAAACCTAGCTCGGCTAGGTACCCTTAATCTTGGTGTCTAGATTTAATAATTGGATGTTGCAAAATCTGAAGAAAGCTTATAACATGGCAAAATGGAGAGAAGGAGATAAGGAAATCAAGCTAGCTCGGCATAGTCCCTAATCTCCTGAGAACATCGTTTGCTCTCCCGTGTTTAGTTGGTAAAGGCCCTCGGGAAGCACCTTCTCAGCAGCTAAAGTGGGGGCAAAACCCATATTCATTGTCTATCTTCCGTTATTATTTACCGAAAGAAGAGTTCCTCTCACTATGTTCTGTCAAACAAGGCACGCCAAAATCCTAGCTCGGCTAGGTACAAAAAGTCCTAATTCGACTCGAAGTTGAAAGATAACATAAATCAATGAAGTTTTTTGACACAGATCCAAGATACATAAAGCTTCCACCCCCCTGATGGAGCATGTAGAAGCTGAGGGCTTATTATAGTGACAAAAAACTAACAAAAGGGGATAAATCTAACCAAACACCCCCTAACCATGGGTTAGGGGTGGTCAACCCTCATACTTTCTATATATAGAGGTCCTCCATTCATAGCAAAAGTATGAGATTATCACTCTATCTCTCTGGCACAAACAATCACCCAGCCAATCTCAAACTCTGATCAGAACCCACAATCCAGCCTGCTGTATCCTCGCCACTAGCAACGCAGTCTCGTATCATTTGAGCCTCCTGATCCGTCTGCTGGAGCTCTAGCACACGTGCTATCAATGCTGGTTGAGTAACTACAGAAAACAAGGTGGCACCCGTCTCAATCTCTCTGAAGCACAAATCAAACTCCCCAACATCTGCAAGCATGTCCCACTCACATATAGCCACAGAAGCTAACGACCTGTGAGACCTCCGACTGAGTGCGCCAACCACCATGTTGGCCTTCCCAGGATGATACTGCAAATCAAAGTCGTATTCCTCTAATAACTACATCCATCGCCGCAGGCGCAAGTTCAGGTCCTTCTGCGAAAACAAGTATTTTAAGCTCTTGTGATCGGAGAAAATCTCAAAATGCTCACCATACAAATAGTGACGCCATGTCTTCAAGGCGAAGACCACGACTGCCAACTCCAAGTCATGCGTAGGATAGTTTCGCTCGTACGTCTTCAACTGCCGGGAACCGTAGGCTACAACCTTACCCTCCTGTATCAGAACACATCCGAGACCGTCATGTGAAGCGTCGCAGTATACAGTATATCCCAAGCCCCGCTCTGGAATGATCAACACTGGCGGACTAGTCAACCTCGTCTTTAGCTCCTGGAAAGCTGACTCATAGGACTCACTCCACACCAACACAACTCCCTTTCGCGTCAGACGCGTCATCGGTGCAGCGAGTTTAGTAAAGCCCTTCACGAACCGTCAGTAGTAGCCGGCTAGACCCAAAAAACTACGTATCCCAAAGACACTCTTCAGTCGCTCCCAACCTCTCACAGCATCTGTCTTTGACGGATCCACTGATACCTCGTCTGTCGACAGCACGTGTCCCAAAAATCTCACCTCAGCCATCCAGAACTCGCACTTCTCGAACTTCGCATACAGGCGATGCTCTCTCAAAGTCTGTAGCACGATATGCAGGTGATCCTCGTGTGCCTCCCTAGTAGGTGAGTAGACGAGAATATCATCCACAAACACTAACGCAAAGATGTCCAAGTAAGGATGGAAAATCTGGTTCATCAAACTCATGAATGTAGCAGGTGCGTTCGTCAGACCGAACGGCATAACCAGAAACTCATAGTGACCATAGCGAGTCCTGAAGGCGGTCTTCGCTATGTCCTCATCCCTAATCCTCAACTGGGGATATCTTGATAAGTCAATCTACGAGAAGCAGCTCGAACCCCTCAGTTGATCAAACAAGTCATCTATCCTCGGCATTGGGTACCTGTTCTTCATTGTCACCTGATTCAACTTCCTATAGTCGATACATAAACGCAACGATCCATTCTTCTTCTTCGTAAAAAGAGTAGGAGCTCCCCACGGAGAAGTACTCGGACGTATAATCCCTCTGTTTAGCAACTCCTGTAACTGCACCTTGAGTTCACGTAACTCAGCGGGTGCAAAGCGATAGGACGGCGTAGATATGGGAGCAGTTCCGGGAACTAGGTCAATAGAGAACTCTACCTCATGGCCCGATGGTAACTCAAACAGATCATCAGGGAAACATCTGAGTAGTCGCACACCACCGGAGGTAACTCTCGTCGAACTCCAACCTCCTCATCCAACATGAGAGCTTTGAAATGGAAACCCAGGTTGCCCTGGTTTCGCACATCACTGGGTAAGGACATCAAACCCTCATCCCGGTCTCCCACAAAACAGAAACAATCTCCCGCCGGTGTACAAATCGTCACCCTCCGTCGATTGCAATCGTTGAAGGCATGGTAGGTGGTCAGCCAGTCCACCCCTAGGATGACGTCAAACGCGGTCATGTCTTGGATGATAAGGTCAAACTCTAAACAACGATCGGCGACCTCCAACACGCAGGATCTACAGACAAGACTCAACATCACATCCCCACTCACTTGGGTCTCCACACATAAGGTACTACCCAACCAGTCACTTTGCAACCCCAAAGCAGATGCAAAAGTAGATAATATAAATGAATGTGATGCTCCAGTTTCGATAAGAACACTGGCCCATGATCTGAAGATTAGAAGAGTACCTCTGATCACGGAGGTGGTAGTAGCAACATCAGGCACGACCGGTGCTCTGGATGAACTAGGATCTGCGAGAACATAAGCTTTGGCTGGCCCACTACATCCCTGCACTGTCGACTGCACTGAAGCTCCTCCCTCTGCAAAACGGGACGTCTGAGCTCTATGCTGTTAATACATTTGTCTCCCCTGGCCTGATGGAACAGCTGGTGTGCTTGCTGTACTCCGCACACTCCCTCCTCCGGAGCAGTCCCTACGGATGTGCCCAGACTGGCCGCACTCAAAACATATCACTGGCCCCCTCCCCTGTGCATGTGATTGTGACTGTGCCTGAACAGGCGCTGCACTCTTGCACTTAGCCGCGCGATGTCCTGGCCGCTGGCATCTATGACAAAGAAGCGCTATCTGATCCGACCGTTCTGTTGAAGCTACAGGTGGCACGGATGTAGAAGAATGTGGGAGATACGACCCCACTGGTTGAGAACTCGGACCAGATGTCCGTCGATGCTTGTCCCTGCGTCCTTAGAACTGTGTACGTCCCCCATCTGACTGACCCCTGCTGTCCCTATCTCTTCGCGTCTCATTCAGAGTGTCCTCCACTTTCATAGCAGTCTCCACTAACTCTATAAAGACCTGCATCCTGAATGTTGCCACTCTGTCACGAATAGCGGGCCTCAAACCCGTCTCGAACCGTTTCGGACGAAACTCGTCAGTAGTACGATCTCCAGATAAGCTAGAAAACTCAGCCTCGTACTCAAGCACTGTCATCGTCCCCTACATTAGA
>JAULJZ010177970.1:0-10285 GCA_032270985.1 Heliamphora pulchella
CCTGTATAATCTGTCAGAACCTATGACCCGATCTTCCGTGCAGCATGCACCGAGTCAAATACTGGACAAAATATACGAACTATGCATTTATTAATCACAAATATAAATATGAAACCACAAATGCAAAAACGTCTCAAATGTTTCTCATTAATATGCCAAGGATCAAGAATAAAAAAAACTAAAAAGTTTGGCTTTTCAGTATACATTCCTAACAGTATATATCGAAATATTTAATAATTTTAAAAAAGTAAGACTTAATAGAATATTCAAAAGTAATTAGGGCATAATGGAATACAAGTCCCTTAAATGGGACTTCTAATTAATTTTTCTTTTTTTTTTTTCTAATTTGTCTGTATTTTGTGTTATCACCAAGAAAAGATGATATTCAAATTATCGAATCATTGGTAAAATATCAGTTTATTCAATCAGTTTAAATATAGTTAAATATATTACTCTTTTAGTGTCAATTTATTTAACAATAAATTAACAATCTGTAATATTATGTGAGAATTGTCATTTTTTTAGTAAATGTTGTAAATAATATTTTTATCACCATTTCATAATTAAGATAGTTTCGAAATGATTGCTGATAGCATTAAGAATTTTGCAATATTTTAGGATTTTGTTAACAATTTGAGATAGATTTCATCTATTATTTTAGAAAATAGAGGTGGAGATTAAAATAGGTCTAAGTAACCAGAAATGCATTAATTAAAAGTAGTTTAGGTAAAAAAAAAAACTTACGAGATTAAACTTACTAAATTATATTAGACTTACTAAAATATATTAGACGGGACTAATTCTTACATAGTTAGCCATAATAAAACTTAATTATCTCAAAATTACTCAAATATTTTCTAACATCATTAAATGAGAGCACTAAATGAACAATGGTACATTGAAACACTTCTAAATAATTACTCATAAATAAAGTATTTATGAATTTTCCCCCCTCTCTAGCTCCTCTAACTTTCTCAATCACTCAAACAACACACACCAACATAGACATGACTGAAATTAATTGAATATAGGATCAATATATTGTTACAACTCTTTATATATGTTAAATCGATGAGTCATAATTTACAAGAATGTTATAGGGCTGTTAAAAAAATTGGTAAAATTGAAGAACCGATTCAAATCGGCTCAAACTATGCGGATTGGTTTTGTTTTGTATTAAATCAATTTTGTTCTGATTCCAAATATATAGAAACCTTAGACTACGGATCAATTCATGGATTTTAAGTCATAGTTTCGGTTCTTAATCGAACCGAACCAAAGTTTTTAATTTACTATATATAATTTATTTATAGCATATATTGGTTTCCCACCATAATTACCATTAGCTAATTATTCTAAAACAAATACCCCATATATATATATATTGAATTAATTTTGTATTGAATAAGTTTGAATTTTGATGTTGAATCTTAAAATCTATTTGCTTTTTTTGAGATTTTATCCAACTTTGGCAAGATTTTAGCACTTTATATTGGAGCATTATATATTAGTAGAACTGTGACTTAAATCAGGACAGAACTGTTAATAATAGGTTCAGTTTGGTTTAGTTCCACATATCATACGATTTGGTTTGGTTCTAAAATTATTAGAACCGTAGTTGCTGGTTTAGTTCCTAAATTTATGCAAAATCGGTTCAAACCGGATCGTGTACAACCCTACAATGCTATGAAAACCAATTTAGGGATCGAGAGAAGATCTGCAAATGGAAAAAGCAAGAAACTGAGCAACAAGAAGCCCCGTTCGAATTTTACTAGGGCTCATTGCATACGTTGTGTACTTTTTAATTAATTATAATTCAACTATTACATTAAAATAATGAAAAAGGAGAAAAAAACTGAAGCAATTACTAATGTTCAATTTGAGGCTAAATTAGTTGTAGAAAATTGGGTTAGAGGAGTGATGTAATTTTCAAATTATGCCATTAAAATTTTAAAATAAAATTATTTATAGAAAGAAAGAGCAATTTGGGTAAAATAAAGTTCACACAATTGCAAGTTTAAAGCCCTATTTGTTAAAGATTAAAGGGGGTGGAATTGGACTATATAGGAATAATGTCATATAGTCTCTTGTTTGGTGGGCGTCATGGCTCCCGAGCCTCTTCCATCCGAGTGTCAGCGTCTCCTGCTAGACGGAGGTCAAGCACGCCAGTTCCATCTTCTAGTGATGATGACGATGATGACAATAGCGATGATGGTGATGACTTTGGGAGCCTTTTCGGGTCTTCTAACGCAGGACCTTCCATTCCAGCTCCTTCCTCTCGCTGTGTACACCCCGGACGTCATTGAGAGAGAGAAAAATCCCTCCTTCCTCCTTTTACTTTATTAGTTTTATGCATCAGATACATTATTCCACTGTTATTGGGCTTGGGTGCCCCTGGTTTGATGGTGGGCCATAGTGTCTTTTTTACATACATTGGGCATTCATGCCTCTACTTTTTTATTTTATGAGATCAATATCTTTTATCGCTTACAAAATTCTTTTTTTTTCTTTCTTAAAATAACCATGTGTTTACTAGAGTAGAACATTGTAGAATGTATAGTATAAGTTTCAAGGCATAGATTGAATCACACAGAAACTTTGTACTTATTTTTGACAAATCGAGTGACTTGACTGGTCACAGTGAAAAATCTAAACACCTTAAAGAAGAAGAAAAATTATTTTTGACGAAAACATCCACTATAGATTATTGCTGCAATAATAAAGTTTACGGCCGCTTAGAAGAAAGTAGTATCCACAAAGATGATTTGGAATGCAAGGTATGATTGTGATCAAAAAAGTTCGTGGCCGTAATATACTAACGTTACGGCCATAAGTATGAAGGTTGCGGTTGCAAGAACCCTTGATTCCAACATGATTCCTTGGCCTTCACTTTTCTAACCCTATGAAATGAAGGGTCTAGTTCCCTCATTTCATGCCTCCAAAAAACATTCTCTGCATCTTCTCCTCTGATGGCTTCCTCTTCCTTCAACAACTCTTCTTCTTATATGGACGATTGTTTTGCTATTGAAAGGAAAAGCTTTGTCAATTTTGGTATTAATGCCCTATTTCTTTGAGGGTAGTGAGGATCAACAAACCACTACTGAGGGCCGCTGTGCAATTTTGGGACCCATAGGTTCACGTCTTAAGCTTTGGTCACGAAGAATTGTGCCTGACCATAAAGGAGTTTGTCACTGTTCTAGATCTCCCCCCTTGAAAGTTTGTAGTGGTGCCATCTCTCTTTCTCTCCTTTAGGAAACAAACCATGTGTATTTGTGAGCTTACTAATCAGGTGGCTTCTCTTGTTACCCATGATGGTCTTCTATACATTACTTGAATTATGCCCTCTTGCTAATCTTAGTCTGCAATTACAACACCGCTATACCCTATGTATCTTCCTTCTTGCACATTATCTTCTCATCCATTGTGACGACATGATTAGTTCTATCTTGGTGGATGTTGCTGGGTAGATGTGAGTGGGGAAAGACTTCATTTTACTAGTCTTGGTCGAGACTTTGATTGGTCTTAACACTATTTACCGAGGATTGACCACTTCTTTCACTAATAGCCCTTTACTCCTCCAGGTACCATCCTCTCATTTTTCCTCGCATCTCTCCTTTTGCTGATTTTTCTTCAATTTTGCCGTACTTTTTTTTTCACTCTAACTCTTATTTTTATGCACTTCTCTTCTTTTGTTGATTTCTCTCAAAATTTATCTTTTATCTTCCCATTATTGTTTTTTACTAGATTTGGCTAATGGGGAAAGTAGATCTTCTATAGAAACCAATCTCCAATACCTACAATGCTACTTCCTTTGTTTACCCTCTGTCTTTCTTATATTATGAGAGCCGGTTCCATTTTATTTTTCATATGTTTATTCGATGTGTTGGTTATTGCTTTAATCGTATATGGGACATCATGTTTAGATATATGTTATGCATGCGGGGGTTTGGTTTTTCATTTCTTTTTCTTTAGTTTTCACCCAGTGATGACCGCTCGAGCGGTGCCCGATCTGCTCGAGCGAGCATATGGCAGAAAGTTATGTCGGTAGTGGACCGACATAACTTTTTGCCATATGCTCGAGCGAGCATATGGCAGAAAGTTATCTTCATAGATTTTTGCGTCAGGCTGTCACCGCTGGAGAATTAAGACAGCTCATGACGCAAAAATCTATGAAGATAGCTCATGTCTTAATTCTTGAGCCCAAACTAGTTCTACAAGCTTCATCTCTCTCTCTACACAAAATTTCTACTTTCTCTCTAGTTTTTAGTGGGCCCGGGCTTGGGTTTTTATCGATCGGGTAGTGGATCCTTGTTGTCCTCACCAAGGGTTTCATGTTCGTCCGAATAGAATAGCATTTTGGCAATTTTAGTTTCTTGTCGGAGTTCAAAGCTTCGAGTTTTAACTCACCGAGGTAGGATCCTAGACTCTCATGTCTTAAAGGGGTGCAATGTGAAACTTTATGTGCTTTTACCATTTTAAAGTACGTGAAAAGATGATTTATGTGTTCAAACCATGTTTGGTTGGAAAAAAAGACTTTTAAATTGTTTTTATGGTTTATTTCGAAGTTGATGGACATGTATGGGTCCGTGGTTTTCAAAAAGGCGAGTTTTAAAAATCAGGAGGATTCAATGTTTGCAAAAATCAAATTTTCAGAGATTTAGAGTTAACCCTTGGGTTTGAGCTTCATTTTTTTGATTGTTGGTCTCTAGGGTTGGTGGATGACGTTATTATGTGAATGTGATGTTTGCACATGGTTGTTTGCGTGTAAACGTTTTGTGCATTCATGCATTAGTTGGGGCGAATATTGGTCTCTCGGTGAAAGCCCGTGAAGATGCATAATGGGGGGCAAAAATGTGATCTTACAGTGAAAGCCCGTGAAGATGCATGTGTTGCGTGTGTTGCATATGATGCATGTGTTGCTTGTGAATCATCATGGGTTGTGAGTAAAACCGTTAATGTTGATGAGTTATTTAAGTTTTGATAACTGTTTAGCGATATGGAGTTTGAGTGAAAACTTTAGATTTGGAAAGTAAAAACCATTTTAAGGCTCGAGAGATAGTCGAAATATGCATATTGTTTTGTTTGCGTGTTTTGATTTTATTTCATATTAGCCTACTTTCTATTGGGTTTCAGCTCACAGTGTGGGATTTAAAATCTTTTTAGGTGCCTTTGATTAAGTAGGATATATTAGAGGAGCCGGAAGTGGCGGAGGATCTTTCTTAGTTTTACCCTTTTGCTCTTTTTGGATCATGTATGGATATTTATGTTTTGCTTTGCTTTTGGAACAGTGTATTGTAAGCCTAGTGGCGATTATATCAAATGTATGCGTGTATAAGATGTTAGCTTGAGAGGGAACCTTGGGTTGTTTGTGGTTCCGTTGTTTTGGTTGGGTTTCATGTTTTTTAAGTCTTAGTTTTATGCCGGAGGGGTGTTTTCTTTATCAAATAAGTGTTTTGCCCAAATCCTTTAATGCTTTAAACCCCTGTTCAAAGATTATGTTTTTAGGCATGTTTTTGAGGCTTGAGAAGATTTTCTAGTTTTCGGCTAAAATATCTCTCAAGTTTTAGAGGCCCGCTCGAGCAAACAGTTGCTGTGACTAAAAATTGGATTTAATTGTTTTTAAAAGGGGGCTTTGGTTGGAAAAGCCTTGGGGTAACCCTTTTGATGCAAAATGGTTTATTTATGCTGATGGTTTTACTATTAAAATCTCGTTTTCGTTTCGATCTTTGACCCGTTTGTGTTTGGGCAATTTTGGTGGATCGTGGTATTCGAAAACGTTTGTGTTCATGAGCATTTTTGGTGAACTGGGGTTCACAGTGTTACAAATGGTATCAGAGTTCTGCGTTCAAATACTTAAGAGCCGTGGAGAGGTGGTGCATCACCTTGTGAGGTTGGTTGTGTGTGCTTGATTGTATGTGTTTAAATGTTTCAATAACATGATCATGATAACTTGTTAAGCATGAGGACATTTTGTAGACGTGAGCTTGAGGGTTGAACCATAGGATTGGTTAGTCTTTCCTTAGAGCATTTGGATTGACAAGCTTGGAAGCCAAGTTAGAAATACATTTGGACGATGTATTTTTTGACAGGGAATCTAAGTAGGTTACGAAAATTGATATGTCACTCTCGTTGGTTCTCCTTGGTATTGTGTGATGTGTTTGCATAATCATCTATGGCTATGTGTTAGCATGGTTATGTGTTTGCTGGTTGTGATAACGCAATGTGTAGAATCTTATGTTCTATATTCTTTTTGCATAGAAGTGATGTCTGCGCGGAGAGGACGAGGTCGTGGTCGAGGTGGTGGCCGTGGTTTAGGCAAAGGGGATGTGCTAATTATTGATGCTGGGGATGCAAATTCTCTCCTAGGACCGATAGATGCGATAAAGTTACTACGTGAGATGGTAAGCTCCATCCGTCAGCTGGTTGAGACTGTTAAGGGGAGAGAGAGAGTGCCCGAGCCAAGGGCGACCATTGCGATATGAGAGTTTCGGCGTCTTGACCCTCATATCTTTGCTGGGGATCTTTATTCCACAGTTGCTACAGAATGGTTGGAACTTGTGACCTAGATTCTAGATACATTACCGATAGTCGAGGAAGATTTGAGGGTTTCTTTTGTCACCTTCCTGCTGAGAGGTGACGCCCATGAATGGTGAAAATATACCAAGAATACTGTAGAGGGCACATGGGTAGCTTTTACGAGGGTTTTTCTGGAGAAATACTTTTTGGCTTCCTCAATGGACCTATACAGAGAGGAGTTCTATGCTCTCACTCAGGGGGTGACGAGTATTGTGCAGTACGAAGCTAGATTTACTAGTCTATCCAGTTTTGCACTGGAATTGGTGGCTATAGACAAGCTGCGTTCAAGGAAATTTGAGCGGGGATTGAGGCCTGCGATTAGGGAGCGAGTAGCCGGATCGAGGCTGCGAGTTCTTACAGAGTTGGTAGAGTCGGTAGCAGTGATTGAGAATATTATGAATGAAACTCGTGGTTCCAAAGAGGTTGGGGCACCGCAGAGTGGAGTAGAGGCGTAGTTTGATGGGTTCTCCAAATAAGAAACAGAGGTTCTTTGGCCATAGTTTTCATACATCTGGATTACAACAGCAGTTTTCAGCACCAGCACCATCAGTGGCTTCGTCTGGGAGGCTAGAGCAGAAGAAGCTAGTCTATTATCAATGCAGGTAACCTGGGCATCGTGTGATGGATTGCCCACAGTGAGGCAACCCCAGAGTTCAGTGCCAATTTAGTCGTAGGAGAGGGAACCGCCAGTTTGTTTGGGATGTGGCCAAACAGGGCATACTCACAGGAACTGTCCTCAGGAAGACAATATACCTAGCACGACAGGTACATCGGTTGTTCTGCCTACGTAGGATCGACAGGTTTATCTGCAGCAGCACCTAGCAGTATAGATTTCCTGAGTTACAGACGGGGGTGCCTCAGTCTAGTCAGTACGGCAGTCGACAGTTCAGGGTTATGGTGGATAGATTAGATTGACACAGGGTCGTGTGTATACCCCTTATATAACCTAGTTCTTCAAAGGCACCGGTCGTGCCTGATGATGCTGTTACTCCAGTGATCAGGTGCTTTCTTGGTGTGCCAATTTTGGGCTAGTGTTCTTATCAACATGGGAGCATCGTATTGATCTGCTTGTATGTCAGCTTTGGGGGTTGGTGATGAACTCTTTGGGTAGGATGTTGTGTGCTGAGAACCTAGCCGGTGAGAATGTGTTGTTGGGATGAATTTGTAGATCTTGTGTTTTTTAGGTACATAGCCGATGTTTAGAGTTTGATTTCATCATTCTCGACATGACCATGTTTAGCCTTGTTCTAGGGATGGGTTAGCTGATCACCCATCATACCCATGTTGATTACGATCGATAGAGTTATTTTCTTTTGACCTCGTGGCAAATTTGAAGGATAAAATTCTATTAAGGGAGGTAGAATTGTGAGACCTAGTTCTGTTTTATGTTTCATGTGTTTATTTGGTGGGTTGGTTATTGCTTTAATCGTATATAGGACAACATATTTAGATATGTGTTATGCATGTAGGGGTTTGGTTTTTCATTTCTTTTGGTTTAGTTTTCACCCAGCGATGATCGCTCTAGCAGTGCCCTATTCGCTTTAGTGGGCATATGGCAGAGAGTTTTGCCGGTAGGGTACCGCTCGAGCGGAGCCCTATTCGCTCGAGCGGTGACAGCCTATCACGAAAATCTATAAAGACAACTCATGTCTTGATTCTTGAGCCAAAACTTATTCTACAAGCTTCATCTCTCTCTCTCTCTACACAAAACCTCTACCTTCTCTCTAGTTTTTGGTGGGCCCAGACTTGGGTTTTTACCGATCAGGTAGCAGATCCTTATTGTCCTCGCCGAGGGCTTTGCGTTTGTTCAGACAAAATCGTATTTTAGCGACTTTAATTTCTCATCGGAGTTCAAAGCTTTGAGTTTTAACTCACCGAGGTAGGATCCTAGACTCTCATGTCTTAAAGGGGTGCTACGTAGAACTTTATGTGCTTTTACCGTTTTAAAATATGTGAAAAGATGATTTATGTGTCCAAGCCATGTTTGGTTGGACGAAAAGACTTTTATAGTGTTTTATAGTTTATTTTGAAGTTAATGGACGCGTATGGGTTTGTGGATTTCAAAAAGGCGAGTTTTAAAAATCGAGAGTATTTAATGTTTGTGAAAATCAAATTTTCAGAGGTTTGGGATTAACCCTTGGGGTTGAGCTTCGTTTTATTGATTGTTGGTCTCTAGGGTTGCTGGATGACGTTATTATCTGAATGTGATGTTTGCACATGATTGTGCACATGTAAACCTTTTGCGCGTTCATGCATTAGTTGGGGCGGATATTGGTCCCTTGGTGAAAGCCCCTAAAAATACATAATGAAGGGTGAAAATGTGATCCTACGATGAAAGCCCGTGAAGATGCAAGTGTTGCATGTCATGCATATGATGTATGTGTTGCTTGTGAATTATCGTGGGTTGTGTGTAAAACCGTTAATGTTGATGAGTTATTTAAGTTTTGATAATTGTTTATCGATATGGAGCTTGTGTGAAAACTTCTGATTTGGAAATTAAAAACTGTTTTGAGGCTCGAGAGAGAGTCGAAATATGCATATTGTTCTGTTAGCATGTTTTTCTTTTATTTCATGTTAGCCTGTTTTCTATTGAGCTTCGACTCACGGTGTGGGATTTGAAATCTTTTCAGGTGCCTTTGATTAAACAGGATATATTAGAGGAGCCGAAAGTGGCGGAGGATCTTTCTTAGTTTTACCCTTTTGCTCTTTTTGGGTCGTGTATGGATATTTATGTTTTTCTTTGCTTTTGGAATAGTGTATTGTAAGTTTGGTGGCGATTATATCAAATGTATGCATGTATAAAATGTTAGCTTGAGAGGGAACCTTGGATTGTTTGTTGTTCCGTTGTTTTGGTTGGGTTTCATGTTTTCAAAGTTTCAATTTTATGCTGGAGGGGTGTTTTCTTTATCAAATAAATGTTTAGCCCAAATCCTTTAATGCAATAAACCCCTATTCGAAGATTATGTTCTTAGGCGTGTTTTTGAGGCTTGAGAAGATTTTTTGGTTTCTGGCTGAGAAATCTCTCGGGTGTCTCACCGCTCGAGCGGGCCTTTGAGCACTCGAGCGGACAGCCATTATGACTAAAAGTTGTTTTTAGTTTTCTTTAAAAGGGGGCTTTGGTTGGAAAAGCTCCAAGGTAACCCTTTTGATGCAAAACGGTTTATTTATGCTAAAGGGTTTACTATTAAAATCTCGTTTTCATTTTAATCTTTGACCCATTTGTGTTTGGGCAGTTTTGGCGGATCGTGGTAACCCAGAACGTTTGTGTTCGTGAGCATTTCTCATGACCCGGGGTTTGGGGTGTTACATATATGCACCACAGAGGTTGCTTAGAGACAGAACCTTTATTCACTAATAGGGGGGACATTACCTAGCAATATCCTTAGTGGAGGATCTCTGATAATACTGTAGCCACGATGGACCATCCAGGTGTCTTGCTAATAGGTCTAAAACGGGCCACCTTATATTATCCTCACCGTATCTTATGCAGTTTGGACATAACCAGGTAATTCTCAACGACACCCAGAGTCAAATGTACACTTTCCCTTTTCATACCTTTTTTTGGAGAAGTATCAGTAGACATGGCCATCCCGCACTATGATGCCGATGTAGGGGCTTTCTCGAGGTAAACTTTTTGAGGAGTACAAAGCATGGCTATGCGGGAGATCAAAAGAAAAGAAAGAGGAAAAGATGCAAAGAGGAGGAAAAT
>JAULJZ010177970.1:10385-23004 GCA_032270985.1 Heliamphora pulchella
TTTTGAGGAGTACAAAGCATGGCTATGCGGGAGATCAAAAGAAAAGAAAGAGGAAAAGATGCAAAGAGGAGGAAAATTTGATTAACCCTATCATGCCATAGTATTTTTTAGTTTTCTTTACTTTTTATTTTAGAGTTTGGGACTTGCATGCCCTCTCGCTTTTATCTAAGAACTTTGTAATTAAGACAAAAGTACGGAAAGATCCTCAACTTTTGGTTCTCAAAATGGTTCAATTTATTCATCTATTTTTCGATTCTTGCAATCATTGATGACTTTATTATTAAAATTAAATGAAGCATTTTCAATAGTCATTGTTTAGATCAAGAGGGGTTATTGACAAAGAAGGTGGTCGAACTTCTTTAAAAGAAGCTGCTTACGTATCCTAAGAAAATAGAACCAGACCATAACGTAGTTTGAGCTAGGTTTATACTCGATTATTAATACTTTCCTTTTATAATTCCCTAACATTTTCCAAGGTTGTCCTTTCGGGTTTTCGGCCTTGTAGGTTGCTCTAACTTTTGCCTATGTTTTTTAATTTTGAACCCAGCGAGCTTTTCATTTTATTTTCTTTTTGCTCCTAAGGGTAATACTTTTTGAGTTGGTCTAGATTGGTTGGGGTAGAAAAGGTATTTCATCCATGCCTATGAGGATCACGACACCTCCATTCATGATGGTCTTTCATTAAATATAGTCCATCCAAATTTATCTTAAACTTACCCTTTAGATTAAAGATTGGGGCCTTGGTTTCTTTGAGGACTAGGTCCCCCTCTCTCAACTCCCGAGTCTTGACTTTTTTGTTGAATGCCCGACTATTCTCTTTTGGTACCCTTGAATGTTAAAGAAAGCTTGTAATCTTTTTTCATCAAGCAACAGAAGTTCTTCATTCCGATCCCTTTTCCATTCCGTCTCTAGGATGTTGCATTCAGCCACTACTCATAATAAAGTAATCTCTGGTTCGATAGGCAGTAAAGCTTCTATCCTGCACACTAAGAAGTAAGGCATGGCCCCTATTGAAGCTTGGATAGATGTCCTATAACCCTATAGTGCAAACGACAACTGTTCAGGCCAATATTTGTGTAGGCTAATTGTCTTTCGCAGGATCTTCTTGATATTTTTATTTGTCGCTTCCACTACTCCATTGGTTCTAGTATACTACAAGGAATGGAATAGATCGGTAGGAAATACCAATTCGACAACTTTTGGAACCGAAGACAGCAGGAAATCTATCCACAAAGGAAATGGGGGAGCACGTATGCAAAAGCTAAAGTGTAGGCACCATCTCGCAACGTCGAAGTTGGGGAAAGGCACTCCATTTTGGTCGGTATAGAGATGATTTGTGTGCAACTATTTGATATTCCTCTAGAAGCTCTAAGATTTCTCCTTGAAAGTGGGACACATTGTAGGACATAATTTTATGTGGGACTCCGTATCGACATATTATGTTATGCTTGATAAATTTCGCAACATGGGAAGCCTATAGCACTGAGTACGAAGTAGCTTCTACCCATTTGGTGAAATAATCAATCACTACAATGTATTTAATTTGGTGTGTAGAGCTCGGCTTACACATAGAAGACTAAATTATCGATTTTTGTAGAATATAAATTTTTGGTTCATAGTCTTAGATAAAATTGGACATACAATCGGTACGATTTTAGCACAATTATTAATAGATATGTCTTGATTACAGAGAATGGTAATTGTCTCGATAATTATTTTGACGCATTGTGGAAGTACACTTTGTGTGTATTGAACATGACCAATTGAAGTAATTAGTTTTATACTGACTATAGAAATTAATTTACACTCCACGGTTATTATGAGTGCTTATGGTCTTAATCTCAAAATAATTATTAGATATGTATATTTAATGTTTGTTATTTTGATTCATTAAAGGGTACGATCTTTTATGAGTCTATAATCCCGATAAGTTGTATAATAGTATTAATTATATGGTTAATCCTGTGAACAGAATTGATGATACTCCCTTAAGGAAGCATATAAGTTTTGACCGTGCCAAACCCCGTAGGTGGATTTTATTATTCAGCATTATAATAAGTTACGCGGAATGTTATAAGGATTTTTTGAAGAAGATGATTAAATGAAATTATTAGTAATTTAATTTAATCAACGGGTATCTGTAATTTTAACTTGAAGAGAATAAATAAGTATTTAATAGCATGAGCTCGAATAAATCAGTTTTAAGAATAAGGTTAGGAGTGAAATTATAATTCTTTAGTAGAATAAATTATATTTTATGTTTTTATAAAATTACTTCTGGGTTGAGGTAGGATTTTATAATTACATTAAGAGCCAAAATCTTATTTACTGTACAGGTCCCTGCTATAGCCTATTTATATACTGTTATAAAACCTAGTCGCCAGATTAATTCATAATCAGTCTAGGGTTTCCACGTATTGTGAAAATCAAAGAATAGGTGGCTTGATAGGTTTTGAAGAATACGATATATTAAAGTCCACGTTTTATTTGTTTTTCGACACTTGAAATACAGCAGAAGACTTGACTTGGAAACTTGACTTCTAGTAAAAAAATCACGGAAACTTGTTGACTAATATTTGTTACAGAAAACGAAATTAAGTCAACTAGATTTCGAAAAGTATAACTCTAAACTAACTTTGGCAGTTATACCAGCTTTTATTTTTTATTGTTCGATATCAACAAGTTTTAATCTGGAGCCTATTTCGGCACTTGCCCGTCTAGATGATTTTTGCTTAAATCATGTACAAAATCTAAGAATCTTGATATTTAGCCCCAACACAAGGAAGGTCATTCGAACTTTCTTGAATGGCTATTGTCATCTCATATGCAAGTCTTGTGTTCTATTCTATCACTGTCTCATCTTAACTCCTGGAGGTATATTGATCATAGAAGCTAAGGTGACCAATGCATCGGGGAATTTGTTTTGTAATCTTAGAATATGGGTGAAAGTTATGAATTCACAGTATGGGATCATTCTTTTAAGCTCTTGATGGTATATAATTAGTTTTTTTCTCCCTAGCCTTTCATTATCTTCTAGCCTGGAAAACTACTAAAGCCAAATCCCTAATCACCTTTAGTTTTCTTGCCCCTAGTTCCAAGGTGGCTTTTCACCTGGCCACACATGGTTTTCACTTTGCTTGATTATTGGTAACTTCAAAGTTCAACTTTAAAGCGAGAGGGACATGAGATTCATCAGGTATAACAGGGAAAACTCCAACTCCACAGCCATACTAATTTGACACCCCATCAATGTACAAAGTCGACTTCTTGTCCTTAACTTTTGTGAGATGTTCGTTTGGGAACTAGAATTTTGAGTTCTCTTCCTCTTCTATCGATTGATCTGCTAAAAATTATGCCATTACCCTGCCTTTCACAAACTTCTTAGTTATATACTTCAATTCAAATTCTGATAACAGAAGTAGCCATCGAGCCAATCTTCTAGTTAGTGCAGGTTTCTCAAATAGATCAAGGGATCTATATGAGAAACCGCATTTACGATGAATGAAAGCATGTAATGGTACAGCTTTCGGGAGGCCCAAACTAATATCCAACAAGTATTTTTCAAGGGTTTGTACCGAATTTCTCATCCGGTCATCTTTTTACTCAAATAGTAGACTATCTTTTCAATCCATGCCTCTGCTTCTTGTGCCAGTATACATCCCATAGTTGAATCAATTACTGATAGGTAAAGTATCACAAGTCTATTAGGCTTGAGAGGAGCTAGGATAGGTGGTTTTTGAAGGTATTATCGTAGCATATCAAAAGCCTCTTGACATTTCTGATCCCACTCGAACTTAATCCCTTTCTTTAGTAGAGGAAATAATGGTTCGCACATAGTTGTTAGTTTTGCTACGAATCTACTAATAAACTGTACTTTTCACAAAAAGATTCTGACTTCCTTCTCATTTTAAAGAAGGCATCTCCACGACGGCTTTAATTTTTGAGGGGTAGATTTCTATACCTCGTTGAGTGATCGTGAACCCCAACATTTTTCTAGTGGTCACTCTAAAGGCACACTTCTATGGCTTGAGACGCATCTTGTATTTCCTGATCCATAAGAAACAATTTTGCAATGCTGTGTTAAGATTACTGTGATATGACTTTCTCGATCTTTGGATTTTGCTATCATATCACCAACATATGCTTCAACTTGTAGTGGCAGCCCTCTGATATGTTGCCCCTGCATTCTTTAGATCAAATAGCATAACACTGTAGTAGTAGGTTTCCTAAGGCGTAGTGAAGGTTGTCCTTTCTCGGTCTTCAGGGTCCATTAAAATCTAATTCTATCTAGAGAATCCATCTATGAAAGACAAAAGAGCATGCCTAGTAGTATTATCAACTAAAATATCAATATGTGGTAGAGGAAAATTGTCCTTCAGACTTTGTTTGCTGAGATCTCGGAAGTCCACACAGACCCTAATTTGACCAACCTTTTTTGGGATCATAACAATGTTGGCTACATAATTAGAGTACTCAGTTAACATGAGGAACCTGGCATTGATCTGTTTGGTTACTTCCTCCTTGATCTTTAGTGCCCATTCTAGTCGTATTCTGCTTAACTTTTGTTTGACCGGTTTAGCTTCGGGGTATAAGGGGATATGATGTTGTACAATTTTGGTTCAATTCCATACATATCTTTGCAAGACCATGCAAAAACATCTTTAAATTATTTCAATAAAGTTATAAATTCCTCACGTTCTACTGAAGATAAAGTGGAACCAATTTGAATTATTTGTAGATTAATTTCATTCTCCAGATTTACAAACAGAGTTTCTTCCATTAAGGGTTTGACACGCATTTCTTTTTCTCTTTTTATTAAACCTTTTTAATTCTTAGGGGATATCTCACTCAAATTCGTCAAAACTTCAGAAAACATACAAAACATTTTGAGGACGACGAGGTAAGCAGAATCATCATTCACTTAATTGATTGTTAGAATTACAAATCCAAAGGGATGGGAAGAACATAGTGCATAGATATGCGTGCTTCTAGACTCCTCAATCGATCTACCCTCATAAGACTTAGGCTCTCGACTCAGACTCAGCCTCTCGAATTATATCATTCATTGTACAACGCTTAATAGACTCTGACTCGAGAATTATATCATGCACTGTATAACTCCCAAGAGATCAGTTATTGACATCCTTGGTAGAACCATCCACCATTAGCCCAGTGTATTCTTTCAGCGCGCCTTGACCCATCATCAAACAGTTTTCATCGACTATACGCATTTGGGCTATTTGGTCACCAAAAAGTGCTTCCATGTCGACTTCCCTAGTAGTATCGGCCCAGTCTTCATCAATATGAACTCTCTTCCCTTTCTTGTCTTTTTCTTTTGTTTCTTACTCCACATTCTCAAAATCTGATATGTTGTGGCCAAAGAAAATCTCCAGCTCAGGCAACATTTGATTGGATTCTTCATTAATTCATGGCTCGAGAAAGTCGTACAGTATGATAAATCTTCTCCTTCCATGATGAAGTATCCGTTCAACATGTTAGAGTACATTTTGCCTTTTGTTACCCATCCTCTCCATCGTGCCACAAAATCTTTTGCCATCTGTTGATACCTTAAGCCAAATCGATTCTAATCCACAAATGGCTGCATTGGCTCGAGAATCCCTTGCTACTGTCGTCGCAAACTCATTCATAGAAAATAGGACATTTGTTTTATCATTGCCATAACATGGTTCATGTAACTATCCTCTTCCTTTAACGGTGCTTGAATGGCTTGTGCTTCATTAAAGTTAAATCCACTCAATAATAAGCCCTCTTCTCCTTGTTGAACCCCTGGGAGAGGTGTATTATCATCTGTTGGAGATTAATGTTGGAGTCTCCAAAGATAGTTATTATTGCTCCATCCTTAATAAGCTATAGCTTTTGGTGTCGCATATAAGGAACCGCTCAAACTTTTGGGTCATGAAGCCAGGGATTGCCAAGGAGTAGATTGAAGGAGGCCATAACATATAAAGCATGGAATTTCACTTCTATTTCAAGAGAGCCAATTGCCACAGGGAATTTGACCAGTCCTAGAACATTTCTCCTTATTTTGTCGTATGCTTGAACTTCCTCGGCACTGGGTGTGGAGTCTTCCAATTTCATTCCTAAACAAGTAGCCATCCTGAGCAGGCACACATTCAGTGCTAAACCATTATTGATCAATACTATAGGGACCCATTTTTTAAGGCTTTTGATTCTGATACACAAAGACCCGTTGTGAGCCACCCCTTCTAATGGTAGGTCCTTATCAAAAAAGGTAATCGCCTTAAGCTCGTTAACTGGGAGCACCAATCTAATTAACTACTTTGGGTTTGTGTCGATTGAGATGTTTACTTTATTCAATGATTTTAACACAACTTGCCAGTGTTTATGTGATGCCAGTAGCAATCCCTAAATACTGATGCTTGCTTGGATCTTTTTCTGTTGCCTCAACATGATGTCGTCTTTTTCCTCTTGTTTTTTTTTTTTTGCTTTTCTTCCCTCTTACTAGTCTGTCCTCTTTCTAATTGTGTTGGATTAAAATGCCTCCCACTTTGGGTTAGATGTTCGACTTGGTCTTCAAGTTCCCACAATTTTGTCCATTGCTTTGCTATTTTCCTAACTTGTTTCACTCGTTGCTTTCTTTTTTCAAGCTCCCAATAATCTTCTATTCTTCCTTTCCACCTTTTTTTATCCTTCTTTTCTATCTTCTTCTCTCACCGCGTTGATTACCCATGTATTGTCAACCTTTTCAACTCCCCATAAGTCCTCTTCTATACACAATAGTTGTCAAGTAAACTAGTAAGACTCCATCTCATCGACATAGATTTCTTCTTTAAAAAGCTAAGGAAGTGTAATGCCTTCTAAAGTGATTTCAAACCTAAAAGAATGAAGAGGAATTTTGATGGGCTAATGTTCCTCTTCATTATACTCATCTTCCACTATTTATGGATTCCACATTTAGATGTTGACCTCCACACCGTCAAGCTCATTCAAATTGATCCACCATTTCTCTTCCCAATCCTCAAAGTCCTACAGGCCATCTTCTTCCACATTTAGAGTCTCATCCACATCTAGGGATCAAAAAATTGGCCCTTCAAGAAGTGGAGTGGCAAGTTTCGAATAGTAGTCCAGATAAAATAACAGCTCGAATCTCTTGACGACTCCATCTTATTACAGTTGAGGTCTACTTGTCAGGGTTGTATACTAAAAATTATAATTTTGATTTTAGTATTTTATTTTATATTCATAATAAAATTAATTTTGTTTTCATTTTATGAGAATCTTAATGAGTAATGTACGTGTTACATTTTTTTTAATGTCGTATATGGGTATTTTTTATTCTACATAGTATTTAATCTGGTGTGTAGTGTTTGGTTTACACACAGAAGAACAGATTATCGATTCTTGTACAATATAAGTTTTTGATTCACAATCTTATATGAAATTGGATACACCATCGGTACGACTGTAGCACAATATTTTAGTAGAACTGTCTTGATTATAAGAAACGAAAATTGTCTCGACAATTATTTCGATTCATTATGTTAGTACACTTTGTGTGTATTGAACAAAATGTGTTAGGGTAGTTAATTTTATACTGATTATAGAAATTAATTTACACCACATAGTTATTACGAGTGCTTATGCTCTTAATCCAGAAATAATTATCAGACTCGTATATTTAATGTTTGTTATTTTAATTCATTAAAGGAAACGATCTTTTATGGGTCTATAATCTCGGTGAGTTAGATAACGGCGTTAATTATACGGTGGATATTAAGTATTGATGGGATTCACGTCTCGTGATCGGGATTGATGATGCTCCCTTAAGTAAACTTACAAGTTTTGACCGAGTCAAACCCTGAGAGTGGATTTTATAATTCGGTTTGTCAAATAAGTTAAGTGAAAAGTCTTAAGAATTTTTTGAAGAAGCCGATTAAATGTAATTGTCAGTAATTTAATTTTATTTGTGGGTATCTGTAATCTTAACGTAGGGAGAATAAATAAATATTTAATAATAGAAGTTCAAATATTTCGATTTTGAGAATAAGGGTTGGAGGGCAATTATAATTTTTTAGTAGAATGAATTATAATTTATATTTTTATAAAATTACTTCTGGATTGAGGCAGAATTTCATAATTATATTAGGTGTCAGGTCTTATTTACTCAATAGGTCCATGTTGTAGCCTATTTATATGCAGTTATAAACCCCTGCATTGATAATTCAATTAGTTGGCTAAGAGGCTAGGTTTTCACGCATCTAAAAGCATTGTCTAGTCAACAGGTGTTTTAATGAACACAAAGAATGTATCCCACACTACAATCGTTTTTTTTTTTGCATTTAGGAATATAACAGAAGGCTTGATTAGGAGATTTAACTTCTAGTAAAAAACCGCAACAACTTATTGACTAAATTTTTTTGCAGCAAACAAAATCAATCGAACTAGTCTTCAACATATATAATTCTAAACTATCTTTGGGAGTTATACCGGATTTTATTTTTGATTGTTCAATATCAAAAGTTTTAATTTTGAGGCTGTTTCGGCACTTTCCCATCCAGAATGGTTTTTAACTCAAATCATAGACATAATCTTATGATCTTGGTTTTTAGGCCCAACAATTGGTATAAGAGCCGTCTTCAATTATGTATATGATTAAATTATGGGTTCAGGTAGATTTAGATTGTGTTATGGGTTCAGGTAGATTTAGATTGTGCTAACTCTATTTTGTAGGCAATCTAAATCTGACTTTAATGATTATTATTTCTGCATGTTTGATTGCATGGTTTTAATGATTATTAATTTTGATTCTTGGTTTTTTGACAAAAGTTTAATCATGGTAGATGATTGTGAACTCTTTGGAGGCATAGAAATCATGTAATCTTTTTCCTCTATAGTTTAATTGTGAACTCCTCGGAGGCATAGGACCAATGTATTTTTTGTTCTTCGATTCAATGTACGAAGAACAAAGAATGAGGTTGAAGAATGTAGCGGTGGCATAACAAGGCAGCCTTAGCACGACGGGGCTGCGGCGGCGTAGTGAGGCAGCACACGACGTGCACGGCAGCACGGGCCGCGCGACGTAGCCAGTGCACTTGGAGTGGAAGAACATGCGCGGCGGCACAGGTGCACGCGTGGTGGGGCTTGGCGGCGGGTAGCGGTGCTCGGTGTGGCACGACGACGATGAACAGCGGTAGTTGTGGCTCTGCAACAGCTGTGGCTTGTAGTGGCTATATGTCACAAGAATTCTATTGGTTATAAGATTATGACTGCAAAATTTTGGTTCTGACAGGACTGGAAGACTTTTGGATGAACCGGAAGTCTTTTGGCTTAAGGAGTTTTAGTTGGACACAAACTCATGATATTATGCATTTATTTATTTATTTAAATGCGTGTATAGTTTTTTGATTTTTCCTTTTTGTTCAAATTTAATTAATTCAGTTGTTCGAAATTAATTTTTTTTCTAATAGAAAAACAAAAGAAAATTTTCTTAAATTAAATTAATTTTTTTTTAAATTTCAAATTTTATTTTGCTACTCAAATACGCTTTAAGATGGATATTTTTTTAAAAAAAAACTACTATAAACTTGGATAATGTGTCAATTAATTTTGAATTTTTGAATTGATTAGAAGGGGTTTAATTTAAATAAATTATTTTTTATTGAAATATCTATAACATGAAATAAAATTAAAATTCTTAAATTTTAATTAAAATTATTTTTTATAAAATAAATAGAATTTAAACATTTTATTTGTTACACATATTACACATAAAGATAATTAAAATCAGAATTTATTTTTATTAAACAGTTTTTATAACCTTCAAAAAATTTTAAAAATAAGTGGGTGAAAGAATTTATTCACAGATAAATTTCACAGTCTCCATTACTCGTTTGTAGGTGATGTAATTAATTTTGTATATTGGCTTTAGAGCCTTCCTTCCTATCTGATATAATTAATTACGGTATCACTGGTACAAATCTTCTTTAAGGATAATTGTAGATAATTGTTAGTGTGAATCAGTTCTCTATCTGAAGGGTTCATTGCAAAATGATTGATTTGAGATTAAGAGATGATTTGTACTTAGTTATAAATAATAGTATTCTCTTCATCTAAGTCACTGTATTATTTATAGGATCGAAACAACATTAGTCAATTAATTTTCCTTGACATAATCTGTTGTCTAGATAATAAAATTAATAGGCATTAGCTTGTTTGGACAAATAAAATATAGTAGGCAATCTTCCCATCGAGACATGCTATTCATGGTGTATCTCAGACTGTTAGCCATTTTGTTTTAAATGGTAGAGGGAACCAATTTTAAAATAAATTAAAATTTTTTACTCCATTGTAATTAATGGGTTTTAATTATGTGATTCTCAATATAAAATGGCTTTCAATTCACTCACGACTATACCAAAAGAAAACAAACTCACGGATCCTAATTATGTTGACAGAAAAAGAAATCTAGATATCATTTTTACTGTCGAGGACTATAAGTTTGTGTCATCGGAGATTTATCCACTAGTACCTGATGAGAAGGCGACCGATTAGGAAATCCAATCTTATTAGAAGTAGTAGAAGGTTAATGAGATGGCTCGCTATTACATTTTGATTTCCATGTCAAATGTACTACGTCATCAACATTAGTTAATGCCCAGTACCTATGACATGATTATGAACCTTAGAAGTTTAGGGATCAAAATCGTGCTACTAGGTAGGTGGCCATGAAATTACAGATGAGCATAAGCTTAGTAGAGATAAATTTTTAATATTAAAAGATTGTCTTGATGTACCTTTTATAAGAAGGAATTTAATTTTTGTTTTTAGATTGGTTAAGAATAAATACTCTGTTTATTTTAATAACTCTATAGTTATTAAAGGTAATAAATATTTTATTTATTCTAATACATTTGTGGATGATATGTATATTATTATCCATATCTCTCCTACACTCCATTGAATGAATTGAATAATACATCTAATTTATCACTTAAGAGAAAGTAACCTTTTTTAGTGAATCAAACGTTTCTTTGACACTTACGCCTAAGTCATATAAATTTAAAAAGGATATGTGAGACCCTGACTCGTTTTCTTTTTTGGCATTTTTCAACGCGCATTTAGTGTTTCGTTTTAGCATGTTCATATGCGTTTTTCGTGGCCTATAAATATCTCGCGTTAGATATTTTTTAAAAATATTTTCAAAACTTATAAGCTAAGTTTCCTTTTTCTCTCTGCCTTCTCTCTAACTTCTCAGGGGCCTGGGACTCGATTTTTGACGATCCACCAACGGATCCTTGCTATTAGAACGGTGGGCTACACGTTCATCTGGATGAAATTTCATTCTGATGAAATTTCATTCTGACGAAATTTGATTTTACACGTGGATCATAGCATCAAGTTTTTGACTCAACGAGGTAGGATCCTAGACTCTCATATTTTATAATGGTGCTACGTGTAATCGTGTGTATTTTTACTGGTTAAAAATGCATGGAAAATCGATTTATGTTTCAAAACAACCAAGTTTTGGTTTGAAAGGGATTTTGTGTTGTTTCGGTTAGATGGAACCGGGTTTTGAATGTTTCTTTCGGTGGTTCTTGATGGTTTAGGCTCGTGTATGTCTGTGGATGTTAAAAATATGCGAATTGGTAGGTTTATGTGTATTTTGAAGTATCATAGTGTGTGTTTGAGAGTTTTGGGGCTTAGAACACAAAACAGGGAAAAAATTGGATTTTTCTCGGGTGCTTGTGCGCTCGAGTGCCCGACGTCCGCTCGAGCAGACTAGCCACGTAGACCATTTTATTTTGATCATATCTCCCTTGTCCGGACTCGAAATGAGATCATTCTTGTACTCAAATTGAAACCCCGGAATTCTTCTTTCCAATGACACTTCTCTCACAAGAAAATACTATTTGTAGAAAAAGTTACGATTACAATAGTTAGGGTATATCAAATCTTCTTATTCATTTTTCATCTTTGTTGGCCGTGTGGGAGTTCGTGTTTGTCTTATTGGGCGTGTGTGGGTCTGTGTTGACCGTGTTGGGTGTGTGTGGATTCGTGTTTTTCGTGTTGGGAGTGTGTGGGTCCGTGTTGGCCGTGTGTGAGTCCGTGTTGGTGGTGTCATGGCCTTGGAGATTTCTTTTGGTTGTGTAGTTGTTCGAGAGGGAGCCACGCAGCGAAAAAAATGATTTTTGAATCGACGTCGTAACCGTAAAAAACGACGTATGCGATTTTCATGAAAAATAAAAACTATAATAATTTTAATAGTTTAATACCTCTATGAAACTTGTCGATAAGTTTTTAGAAATCCAAAATACGTTAAAGACGACCTTGCAACCTTCTCATGTATGACCTGGACGCACTACGACGATCACGATGTGTGAGCACCAATTCCGATCGAAGTGTTCTTCCTACCTTGGTTTCTTCTCACACAATGATCTCCAAAGAGGCAAAAATAATTGCCAAAGAGGAGAGGAGGCTGGCGGCTATATGGGAGAATTAGGGTTAGTATTTTCTTAATTAGCCTCCTCTTGATATATATGAATATATCAAAAAAATATATGTTAAGTATATCCTCTCCTTCCTAAAAGGATATAAAGAGATATACTTAACATATTTAATTAAACCCACCATCTCCTAG
>JAULJZ010177978.1:0-23003 GCA_032270985.1 Heliamphora pulchella
AGCTCTTGTTCCTCATCTCTCTTTACCTTCTCATTTATTGTAAATCAATTTCTATAAAGAGAGTGAGTGTTTCTCATTAATACTCTTTATTTATTATATTCAAGAGTGAGTCACCCTTTATCTTTTGAGTGAGTGAATGAATCTCATCAAAAAAGAGTTCAAGAGATATTAGAAGAAAATAGAGAATTATTTTCATAGGATCTTCTTGAAACTGTGATATGCTTTTGAATGTGACCGTAAACATTCGATTAGCTCAAGCGAAATCTTGAAATTGTAAAGACTTAGAATGCACCCGTGAAGTATTCTATATAGTGAAAATACTCAAGGAAAAACTTAAAGAGTGAACGTAGATTTGGAAGAAACAGAACCACTATAAAATTTTTGGTATCTGATTCTATCTCTCTATCCCTAACCTTTTTAATATTTGCATTGCTTTAATACTTGCTTGTTTTGCTATATTTGTTTGCAATATTAAAAAGATTTTCAAAAAGGTTTTAAATTTTGTTTTAATTTTTTAAGACTCAATTCACCACCCCTTTTGGGTTGCCTAGAACTAACAGCATGGTTGTGCCTTGAAACTATCCAAAAATGTTGGAAATGCTTAAGTGTCGTATGTGAAAAGTTGTGTTTTGAAAAAAGGTCCAGAGCCAGACCGCTCGATAGACCGCTTGAGCGGTATATCAAGCGGTTATGGAAAACATTCTGTTTTTGTGTTTCGAGTGAAAAATCAGTGGGCTTGCAGGGACCGTTCGAGTGGTCCTTTGACCGATCGAGCGGTTTAGGCAATTTTTTAAAAAAATTGTTTGTTTGTTTTAAAACTTAGCTCTGGAGGACTGTGATCTTATTCTTTTTGACTGTTCTTGTACATAAAATAATTAACTATCGAAAGTGCATTTTTTTAAGGTTTTAAGATTTCTTTCGTTTACGTTCTTGGACCCGTCTTGACTCGAATGGTTTTGATAGATCTTAATATCTCAAAACGGGTGTTCTTAGATGATTCACGTGATCCGAATTTTGAAGCGTGACACCATCTCTCCATATATACATTATAAATTAGTTTTTTTAACTAGAAAAGAAAACAAAAGTATTAAAGTCATTTTATAAGCTTTTCTGAACACAAGTTACCTTAAAAAGATTTGTGGACACAAATGTCCTATTAACAAGTAACAGGAAATTATGTGGTGATGGAACAATTCGTACATACTTTATATTATAGGCCATGTGATTTCAGTAGACTAAAAGAGATTGGACATGATTAAAAATATGTGAGATTTACATTTTCAAAAAAATTTTATTTATGGGATTATTTGTCCCTTCTCTCTTTGCGATTATTTGTCCCTTCTTCAATTAGCTTTTCTTTGTTATTTAATGGTAAAAAATAAATTTTCAACTTTTAGGCCGTGTTTATATTAAAAGATTGAAGAAAGGGATTGGACTATTAATTCAAAATAATTTTTGTATTCTATGTTTGAATATGAAATTGAGGTCTAGATAAATAATTTAGATTAGACACACAATACCTTATATAAGGAATAACTAGTAGGAAAGAGAGGATGAGATAAAAAGAAAAAATATTAAATAGAGAAAAGGATTAATCATAAAAATTTAATCACTCTTATGACATGTTTGTTTTGAGGAATTGGAAATCCGAATTGGACTAATTGTTTGGACTAAATTTTTATCTCATGTTTTTTGTGTTTGGATTAATTGTCCGAATTAGACACTCAATCCCTTGTATGAGGATGAGATAGAGAATGAATGAATTAGACACCAATTCCTTTAGTTTTTTTGTTCAACTTTTTCATGCGTAGATTACTGTTAGGATTAAGTTCAAATATCAATTTCTATATTAGCAACTTTATTATTGACTTTTTTTACTTTCATCTTTGGGATTATCTAGTTTTACATTTTTATTATTTTTGGTCTTATTTGAGTTTTCTATTTTTATTTATTGGTCTTATGTTTTGTTTTTTTTTGACAATATTTCAATTATGTTTGTTGAATATACACAAAACTACATATCCCATTGCTAAGTGGTATAAAAAGGACAAAATTAATTATCTTTCCATTTACCAAACAAACAAATATGGGAGTGAACTAAAAAAGAGATACACAATACAATAGATATTTAATCCTAGCTAAGACTATTAGTGATAGGAAACATGAGAGTGCTTGGGAATGCTACTTATAAATTATAGTAGAAGTTGCAAATGTTTAAGAAAAATTGTAATTTATAACTAAAATCAGTATCAAAAAGCTAAAAACTAATAACAAAAACTTAGCTAAACACCCCCATAAATCCTCCTAATCCTATACACCAATATAAATATGGCCTTAACCCCTTCCAAGTAAATAAATATGGGAGCGAATTAAAAAATGATAAATAATGCAGTAGATACTTAATTTTATGACTATATATTATGAAAAATATAATAATTTTCAATCCTATCCTTTAATACAAATATGGCCTTACCATATACTTTGGCCCTAAATGGATAAATTTGATTTATTGGTTTATTAGCTTATTTGACTTTGTAGATTTTTCATTTTTAATAAAAAAATTTCATCATTTAGTTAAACCATTATGCTTTTTAAACTCCTCTATTTGAGACGAGTTAAAAAAGTAAAAAAAAATTGATCAAAATATAAAAAAAATTTAAAAAAAGCAAAAATAGGCAAAAATAAGCTAATAAACCAAATTTTATGGTGTTTAAACTAAAATAAGTAAAAATAAGCCAATAAACTAATAAGCTGCATTTGCTCAAACAGGGCCTTTATCATATTTTGACCAAACACGATACAAACAATATCATTAAATATATATACATAATCTAATTTAATATTCTATGATACTAAAAGAAATATGTGAAACTTATATACTACTTAATCCACGTATAGTATTTAATTTTATTTGACTTGATATAAGTGGATTAAGTGAAATTTACCCCAAATTAAATAACAAGTGTGTCTTTCTCGTGTTTTGAAAATTGGTTTCACTTGTTGACTATCGATATCATGTGCATAGTATAAAGACAAACAGATATGTACTATCGTGTATATGTATACTTATATCTATATGTACATATAGAGAGAAGTGATAATTAAATAATGAGAAACGAAAGATTGATTTTATTTCATTTAACACTTCTCTAGTTAGTAAAATGTATTTGTGGTGTCAGTTGAACTTCATCGAGACTTCTAAAGGAAAAGGCAGATGAGTCAATGTACATCTAGTTTGGGATTTAAACAACAATTATCGAATGTGAACGGAAGTAAAAATTATGCACACATTAAAAAAAAAATCACGCAAGAATTTACGTGGTTCTGCACAACCTGCATATATCTACGGGTACAAAAGATAATCCATTATAACCGTAAAGTGTACAATCTCGATATAAAAAATATCCTAAAACCTACAATCCGAGCCCTGAAATAAACTCTATTTTCCTGCTCAAAAGTTACTCCTTTGTTCTCGGTATTTTTTCTCTCTCCCTACATCTCTACCCCATTTGATTTAACTTTTCACCTAATAACTAGAATTATAAGATAAATATTTATAGGCAAAGCCTAAAATTCTAACCACCATATAATTATGAAAACCTAAAACCTTAGCCACCATATAATTATAAAACATTAATTATATGGGTTCGCAGAATACAAAACACATGCTCAACATGTTTATATGCTTATAAAAAAAAACTTTAGATTTACGTATGTAATCGGAATTAAAAATTTTATATAATTTGAATTCCGTTATGTTAAATAGTAAATTACCGCCCATAGAGCAATGAATAATAGTCTAGTAAAAAAATAAAATTAATATCAAAATATTTTTGAAAATATGAATTGTCATTTTCACATATATCAATACAATTTTAAACAGACATCTATATATTATTTACTTATAACGGCCATGTTTATATTAGAGGATTGAATAGTAACATTGAACTATTAATCAAAAGTAATTTTTGTATCTCATATTTAGATGCAAAATAGAAGTTTAGGTAAATAGACATGCAATCCCTTACATGAGCAATAACTAGTAAGAAGAGAGAGTGAGATAGAGAGAAAAAGTATTAGAGAAATAAATGGATTAATAATGAAAAACTTAAATCCCCTTAATCCCTCCCAAACAAATACAGAACTAGATTAACAAAATGATAAATAATATAATGGATATGTAATTCCATGACTATTTGTCATGAAAAACTTAATCTTTATAATCCTATTGCGCAATACAAACTTGGTCATCAATTATTAACTACACAGTGATTAGCACTTTTCATTAGAATTTAGTGAATTTTTCTGCATAATAATTGCAACAAAAAGACATAAATGCCCAAAGTACCGGGGAATTACCTGGATTGAATCGGCAAATTAACATAAACCCAATCGGAAGTTACAGAGTGAAGGAATTCTTCATTTTGTTGGTGAGTGAGTGATTGAAGCTGCAAGATGACCTGATGGAGCCATGTCTGTATAGCCAAGCCCAAACCAATTTGTTCTAGGGCTCAGACACCTTGATTGACTCAAAAACACTCACCAGAATCTGGAAAAACAAACCTAACTAGTAGTTTCCTCATCACAGAATCCCACTAAAGGCTCACCATTTGTTCACTAGAAAGATTCTAGACTGGCATGATAAAAAAATATATGGTTTGATAACGGTATTAAGAAAGATTTATCTCTCGTGAATCCCCCTATCCTGAAACTTGGTAATCATCTTGAGGCCAGCCCACAGGAGATTCATCTCTCGTGAATCATTTAGTCCTGGCGTGGATAATCAGCCTTTGGCCATACTCATTTTGCAAAAATCCGGATGCCTCTAATGCTAAACCGAAAAGAAAGATATGTATACGGTCATGGATCGATTGATATGCAATAGTATCAGCCGATAAATGTTGATTTTAAATATCTAAAATCCCAATACCTATCAACGGGTAATGAAAAATTATTAGTTTGGTCCATTACTGAATTTGAAGCTAAGAAGAAGATGAAAGAAAGAAAAAGGAAACATGGGTTTGGTCTCACCAGATCATGCTGGCAGCTTCAACCTCTCAAACCAACATATCATCATCATTATCATCAGGAAATAGGGATTGAAGAACCAAAACGAATAAAAAAAAGAAAAGAAAATCCAAAATAGGGTTTGAGCCCTTTGAGGTGAGGGCTGCTTCCGGGAAACTTGCCATGCATAATAACATGTTTTGGCCGGAAGGAAACCCTCTTGCCTCCTCATCTTTGCACCTCTCCTATCATCTTGTATAGTGTCATATATAGAGTTTTTAGTGCTAGGTTTTGGGTCTTTCTTCCAGCTATTGACATTGACCCATCGTTCCCGTGGATCCAGTTCTCTCCATTTCTTAAAATCGGAATTTCTCTAATTCTATTTTATAATATTTTGATAGATTCTTTTAATGATATGATCTGTTTATATTATAAACTATACTGATAATAGCATACGTATAAAAAAATTTAGTTAATCGGATAATTACATGGTCGGAAGACATTTAACTTTAAAAAAATAGACGACCTACATGATTGTGAAATTAGACTTCATAGTTTTTTTAGAATTTATGTGATCAAATTATTTAGTAATCTATTTTTGATCAATTTAACATTTTGTATGGATGGTGTTCTCAGTAAGTTTAATAATATAAACAATTCAAGATAAGCCCATTGCAAAAACTAAAAAATGAAAATGGAGAGGCGTCAATATTTTTAGAAAATGGAGAGAATTTGGATCCAATCACCGTGCCTCTCAGAAAATTACTAGCTTTTTTGAAAATATCAAGTGCCATATGTTTTTGGATAAATAAAAAAATCTTTATAAATATTAAATAAGTCGTTTTTATCTTTTACTTAACCAATAAATAAATATGAGTCAATATTATCTTACCCGTAATATTTTTGCTACATCATTATGTTAAAAGATCATATAAATAGTGACACATAATATTCAAATAATACTACCGAATAATTGTCCATGCCGTTCTTGTTGGTGGATATAAATTTCTCTTTTACCGATAAAAAAAAATGTCCATGCTCTCATCTCTCCGGATCCGGGATTTAAAAATGAGTAATGCACTCAGGAGGAAATGAATATGGGACCACCAGGTCATCTTTTTAACATTGAAATAACTAATTACTATTCCTAAATCATGGTAACTTGTCTGTCACATTTTTGGTCATAAATAATTAAAAAGGGAAAAGTGGTTGGTCAAATCTGATTCATAGAATGCTTTAATATTTTGTAAGGTAAAAAAATAAAAAATCAAACCAGATAAGTGGTTGGTCAAACCTTATATATATATATATAGAATGCTTTACTATCTTTTGAGGTAATTTCTTTTTTTTTAATACATAAAAAATTAACCATGTCAGGGAAAGGAAATATACAAGATGTGCCCATAGTTGCGTATGTGATGAATTAGGTTACAGTGGGTATTAAGGCTTAGTTTGGGATAAAATTTTAAATTTTCACTTATTTTCATCTTTTAAATTATTTTTTTACTTCTTCTATTGTTTTCGATTAGAGGAATTGAAAAAATAAAACAATCGTGAGCAAAAGATAAAAAAAATGTTTACTAAAGACAATACAAAAATCTTACCTATTAACTTATTTGACTTATTTATATATTTTTTGAGCTCTTTTTTTACATTTTAATTATTTTTTATTTATTTATTGCGATGAGTGGAATTTGAAAAAAAAAATGGAGAAGAATAATGCTCTACCTAGAGCAAGGAACACCATATATCAGGATTATATGTATGTTAAAAAATAGTAGATTGTAGATATTGAAAGATATACTAACAATTGATAGCATTGTCTTATATTATAAGGTTGGACAATGGGATATAAGTAGTGCAGGCGTGCTTGTGTCACATGGGCAGTGTCCTTTACATAGTCAATATGCAAGCTCCTCCAAATGCTTGAACACAACCACTCTCTTATTGGTGGTTTTCAATGTTTTTAAGGCAGCATTAGGAAAATCCTAAACCACAACCACTGCCGGTCCCCTCCCACAATCGAGCGGATAGAGTTTCATTTTTTATCATCTTAAGTCCTGTTTGATTGGCATTATACGAGTCCAAATTGGACTAACAACTTAAAAGCTTTGTAAGATTGTGTTTGTTTTCATAAACATAAACCAGACTGTTAGTCTAAGTGGATTATGAATCCTTCAAAGAGTAGGATTACTAAACTCATATAAGAGATGGGTATTGATAGTCCAATCAATCAAAATTAATTGTGACTTACCATTTTAGCCTCAATAGCAAAACACTAATCTCATCTCCGCATTGAACTGCTCCATGGGAAGTTGGAGATTTGCAATGGTGGAAATTATTATGAACGTTTAATTTTTAAACAAAATAAAATTTTAATTTTACTTTCTTTTCAATATTACTTGCTTTTCTTCTTTTCTTTGGGTAAATTACGACCTTTGTTTATTTTTTTTTAATTTTTAATTATAAATTCTTAATTTTAAAAATGGCCCAATGGCTGAATTTAAAAACTTCTAAAAATTTTTATAAAAATTAAAAATAAATAACATAAAAATTAACTTATTAGCTTATTTAACTTAGTTTTAAAAAAAATTGTTATCTTATTTAAAAAAACATACTTATTAGTTTTTTACAACAATGGTAATATTAGAAATGAACAAATATAATCATATCCCACTTATTCAATTCTACCCAAATCAAACATGAATTTGTCTTGTCTGTTATTTAATCCTATCCAAATCAAATACAAAAAAACTAATTCTATCTCATTACCAATCCCATTTCACTATTAATCTCGCTCAATATACACCGGTTATCAAACAAGACTTTAAGGTATTTGAGTTGGTAATAAATTATACCTAAAAAAGTAGAGGTCTTGGGTTCAAGTACATTTCAATGCGACTTGTACAAAATTTTTACATTTCTCATAGGTCTTGACTTTAGATTTATGTGTGTGACGGGACGTGTATATATATAGACATGAGATTTTCACACGAGGGGTTCCTCATTATAAAAATGGGTTTCGTTTTCGATAAACTTGTATTTGTTAGAAAATAAAATTTCACATAATTTGGGTATGAAAAATAGTGATTATTTAATATAACATTAGACTTTTTTACCTATTGCTTGTGTTTTTTGGTTGAATACAAAGTTTACAGCATTTGCCGACATGTATCCATGATCTTAGACGCCACGACGGGGCACGATATGAATACTCCTTTAACAAAATTTGTTAAATTATTTCATCAAAGGCATATCTTGGCATGGTTGGTGCCTGTGGAATCAGTTGAGGGCATCCTTTTGTCCACAGCTTTGGGTGACTCTTCTGTCTTTTGGTGTCCATGGTTGACAAACAAAGGACATAAAGACAAGCCCTAATGGAAAGGAAGGACCACAAACTTTTCTTTTAGCCTGATTAATGGGTAGGGGTCACATGGTTTTGCTTTGTAATCTAGCTCAGAGAGTTGAATCTTCATTTGATTAAGGTTACCCTAGTGGTGGTTGAGAACAAAGCTATCTATGCAAAAGTATTTATTTTTTTTTTTTTACCTTTTCTTCTTCCTACATTTTTGGTCCCATTGGTGTTTAATTATTCATTTTACGGCATTTATACATAGGGTTTGTTTATAGATGACTTTGTCCCGCAGCCACTAGTTTTTCTCTTAAGGTTGGAGGATATTCATTTGCTAGGTTTCATTATCTCTATTTTTTTTTCTTGTGGTCATAATTAATTTGCAAAGGAAGAAATCAAAATTACTATTAGCGATCAATAGTGTTGACTCAAGCCCTTGGCAACTTAGGTAACCTAGGGCATCTCCGACAGTAGGGCCAGGCCTCATTTATTTTCGATTCAAGTAAGCTTTATTTTTGTAAACTTGTAATTGCTTATCTTTTTTTTCCCCATTCTTTTGTGACTACTTGTCATTTTAATATTGAGAATGAACAAAAGTATCGGGCCTAAGGCCCAAATCAAACAGTTGGGACCCAAGACCCAAAAAGAAAGACCAACGCAAAACGAATTTGCCCAAGTGCTCAAAGAAGCCCGAACCCACTATTGTTCGGGCCTTGCTAGTCTGGCCCACCCTAGATAGGGTCAGCCAGGATCAGGGGAAGCCCATGTCGACCCCTTAATAGGAAAGATATCTCAATAAGATACCTTCCCCAATACAGTTTTGGTCGAATGAAAAAGATAGAAGTAAACCAGAATCAAATCACATCAAGATAGGAAACAAATCCTAACTGATAGGAGGCAGAATCCTAAGAGGATTCAGCCTCCACCAGTCTTGATCCATATATAAAGAAAGGCACCCCTACATCACCAGGTACGTAATTCTTAGGCCAAAAAACTCTTATTTAGAAACCTCTCAGAGAAATATCTAACTTGAGCGTCGGAGTGCCTCCCAGTCATAACTGGGCGATAGGCACTAACGGTGTTCTTGGTGGTTGCAGGTGTTCGGCGATGGAACAAAGAGCATCCAGTGAATCTGGAAGACAAGGAGTCCGGTTCATACTTTGTTCGGGGTCATCAGTATTGGGCCAGTTCATCTGGTCCTGATTGTGCCCAACAAGTCTAAACAGTTTGTACCGTGCACAAATACAATATTCTTAGCAAATAAATTTGTTTATCCATCTTATCAGGTAGGTAAACAATATCCCTCATCCACTGCCAAATGTAAAGTAAGTTTCACAGTTTAGACTATACTAAGAGTGAGGAGAAATTAAGATCTGAGAGCAAAATTAAACCAGAGAAATTACTTTCTTTTCTATTTCATTATTCATCCACACTTACAGTCCTCCAAGTATTTATACAATTATGCTTCTCTATTAACATCACTAATACAGTTGTATTACACAGGCTGACATCCAACAGATTTTTAACTAAAAAAATGGCGCTAAAGCCAAGAACGGAGGCAGAATTTTAATTTAGAATGGACAAATTATTCTTGTAAGTTTTTAGAAAGGCATATATTAAATTTTTTAAAAAATCTTATAGTAACAAGCCTATATAATTATAAAATATTTTAAACTAATACTATATTATAATAGTAAATTTTTTCAAAATTTTAGGAAGGCGGCATCCCCACCTAGGTCCGTCTATGGCCAAAGCATTGGCGTTACAGCAGAGGCTACAACAGAGAACTTAGGCCAGAGGAACTGATTTGGCTAAGCTGAGTATTGTTAACAAAGAGTACGTGTGTTTTGTTCACTCACATTGTCAAGTAAGTTAAAAAAAATAGGAGTCAATATTTTATATTGGTAATATGTAACTGCGGCCTCCAAAATTTTTCATTATTATAATTTCTTTCTAATGTATCTTTTTATTTTTTATATAGATTGTTTAGATTTATTTTTAGTATTATAAGTTTTAAAACAAGTTTTGTAAATATAATAAAGTAGTCTATTTGGCGCACAAAATTATATTTTTTTTTTTTCAAATTGGTGCAATATTTATGGATTTTTTACTTACAATTAATACATGTATCAATTGTTTCTGCATAGGATGTTTTTAAAGTTAAAACTAATAAAATATTGAGTTAATTACAGTACAATTCTATTTTTGGAGTAAGTCTTATTTATTTTTTAACTATTTTAAAATATTTTATTTTTGAAAATTATTAATGGCGTAGACAATTTTATCCATATTTCATAAATATTCTATGGGTAAGTAAAGGGAGTGATAAATACACCCTTAATGACCTAGCATTAATGTTAATTTTGTATTTTAAATTTTAAAATTACATAACTTTTCTTATATTTATTTGTAATAATATTTACATTTTTATTACTTACTCGTCGTAAACTATATATAAAACCAAGATCCATATTTATTATAAAAATTTATAGTAAAAATAAAAAATAAAAAATAAAAAATTTCTCATTCTCACAAAAGAATGAGAAATTAATTAGTGTACAATATGCAAATAATGTATACACAATATTGAACTAAAAATGAGAAATCACAAGAAATGAAAAAAAAAATTAAATGAAAACTTTCTTAATTAACATTTTCAATTTGAAATTAGTATTAAATGTACAAATGCGATATAAAATTAAAAATTTCTCATTTATTAAAAGTAAAATAAATGTATCAATATAATAATAAAAATTAAATAATAAGAAATCTAGCTTCCAAGAAATGAGAAATTCTCATTTTACATTAAGAAAATAAGAACATTCTCATTTTCTATAATAAGTTATAATTTAAATACTCATAACTAAAAAAAAGTGATAAGTTGTTAAAGAAATACGAAAAGTAAAAGGACAAAAATAAAATCTACACTTAGTTATTATTAATACACTTTACATTTCGATTACGAATAATTAAGACAATAAAAAATATTACTGCACACACATCTTAACAAATTTATTGTCACTCAAAAAGTAATGTAAATATTTAAAATAGAATTATTCAATCACATAACAAAAATATTACAATTAAGAAAAAGTCAAAAAAAAATTAAAATAGGAAATATAGAATGTACTTTAATTATGGCTAAAATAGAATCTTATGGGATAATTTAAAAGTATACGAACTTATATATCTTCTTTGATTGTGTGTTGTAGTTGCTATTCGCTGATGGGTTTTGTGTTATGCTTTGATATTTTTCACTGGTAGTGGTATGAGGTGTAGCTTTTGTATTTATGTATGTTGGTTTGGATTGGTTGTGCTGGCTTCTGGGGTTAGTTGTGTTGGCAATGGATGTGAGTGCTATTTTTTTTTTTTTGTAGTAGTAGTAGTGTTGGTGTAGTTTGTTTGTTATTTTTTGTCTTTCTATGTCCTCTCTCTTGGGTTTATTTTCTGTTAATTGTATCATACTTGAACTTTGACCTTGCTCCATTGAAATGTAAGTTCAAAACTGTTCTTATTTGGATTGTAGATATAAATTTCTCTTTACCGATTAATATATATATATACACACGTACATGCATATATAATTACGAGAAATTATCGACAATAAGGGAATAATGAATCTTTTGTCTACATAGTGTTAACTAGGAGCTTATCTCTATAATAAAATATTTTAATATTTTTGAAATGTTTAGAGATAAATTATATTTTTATAATTGAGATTTTCTTCTTTATAAAATTTAAGGCTAAGATTTTACTTGCCAAATGAAATTTCAGCCTATTTTCAATCAGCAAATATTTTTGAAAATACACATTATTGCCAAACCCTAAAAACTCTCTCTCACTTTCCTCTCTATCGAAACCTCTCTAAACCTTAAAGACTATAATCTCTGTTTTGTTGTCACTGCAACGCCGTCGCTGCCTCTATTGTTGCGTCGCCACCGCTGTTACGTCGCTGCTGCTGTAACGCCGCCATCACTGTGTTACGTCGTCACCACTACCAACGTATCATATCTACAACTAGGTTAGTTAAGTTCTTTATCTTTTTTTGTAGATCTATAACTCTACGGTTGAGTTTTAAGATTTAGACATATCGACATTTAAAAAACAAATTCTAAGGGTGACTAAAATTTATCTCGATTTTGTGTACGTATACTTCTTCATGATTTTAGGTTTTTCTTCTTTTGTTTCCTTCTGAATTGATCTATGTATATATTTATATATCCTGTATATTCATGGATTTTATTTTTATTTCAATATTCAAATGTAGAGGGAGGTCAAGGGTGAGCATGGGATAAATATTAGGATATAATTCGTAAAAAATAGTTGACTTTTTATGAATAAATAGTTTAACTTTAATATATTAACCCAGATCCAAGTTTTAATTTTTGACATAGTTAATTTTTTAAGACCTTTTTGTAAGGTGTTTTATAAAATTTGTAAATTTTTTTTATTTTCTTAAAAAAGTATGTAACGCCCCGATTTCCAAACGATAAAATTCCACGGAAATCTAAACAAAAATGAGATTTAGTTTGTAAAACAATTAACAAAATATGCTATTTTAAATAAAAAGGGGTACTCCTAAGCTTCTCTAACCAAAACCCTCCTTCGAGACAAAACAAAACTTTTTAACACAGCGGCTATCCGCTCGAGCGGACTCTCCACCGCTCGGACGGTGAGACACCCGAGAGATTTTCAAGCAAAAAATCAGAAAATCTTTTCAATTTTCATAAAACACACCTAAAAATCTCATTTTTGAACTAGGGTTCAAACAAATAATATATTTTGGACAAAAAAATCACACTTTCAACTCAAAATAAATCTAATAAAGCGTCGAAACCCATAGGCAAACATCCAAACATATGGAAACGGAAATCAACAACGAACCTAAGGTTCCTCTCTTGGATTGTACAATATGCATGCATTAAGATAAACGATCCAAGTCTTACAGTATAAGTTTTCTGTTCCCAAAACATTATACATACCAAAACATTGTTCAAACAAAAAGGAAAACTAAGAAAAGTCTTCTACCACCTCTGGCTTCCCTAGATCATTTCGCGTGATCATGTGTTATTGAAAAAGTTTTTCAAATCCTACACTGTGAGCCGGGACTCAATAGAAAGCAGACTAGTATGAAATAAAAACAGAACATGCTATCACAAATATAATAATAATATTTTAACTCGCACGAGCTTCAAATACGGTTTTGTATTAACCACAATAATTCACTTGCAACAAATGCATCTTTACGAGCTTTCACCGCAGGATAAATGTTCACCCATCATTAAGCATGAATCGATCAAGTTTACACGCACACGACCATGTACAAACATCAAAAACATATATCGACGTCATCCATCTAACCATGGAGACCAACCAACGTTAAAATAAGGCTCAACCCCAAGAGTTAGCTCCAAACCTCAAAGATTAAGTTTTCGCAAACATTTACATAAATCCTTTCAATTTTCAAAACTCCTCTTTCTGAAAACAATATGAACACATGTCTCCCAAAGTCATAATAAATCATAAAAGCACAACATGCTTTTTAGCCACCCAAACACGGCTTAAACATGAAATTCGATATTTAATACATTTTAAAACGGTAGAAAGGCATAAAACTCCATGTAGCACCCCTTTAAGACAAGATAGTCTAGGATCCTACCTCAGTGAGTTAAAATTCAAAGCTTTGAACTCTGGCGAGAATTCAAAGTCGCCAAAATGCGATTTCGTTTAAATGAACGTGAAGCCCATGGCAAGGATATCGAGGAGTAACTATCCGAATGCCAAGATCTGAACTCGAACAAAGCCTAAAGCTAGAGAGAAGGGAGAAGTTTTGAGAGTTCTTGGTAGAGAGAGAAAAGGAAACATACAAAAGAAGTTTTGGTTCAAAAACCAAGACATGGGCTGCCTTATAAATATCTCACACCAGGTTGTTTGCTCGAGCAAACAGAGATCCACTCAAGCGATCCCCCACCGACTCAACTCTCTACCACCATCCTACTCGAGCGAACAGAGACCCGCTCGAGCGGTCATCGTTGGGTGAAAACACGAACAACAGATGCATGACCAAGCCCACGCATGTATAACATATATAGAAACATGAAATTCAATAACGATTAAAGCACTAACCAAAACATCGAATAAACATTACGAAAATAAAATGAAGCCGGATCTCACAACTCTTTTCCCCTTAAAGGAATTTTTCCCCCGAAATTTAACACTAGAACTCAAGCCAACAATTTCATCGTCGACTACCAACACTCTCTGATACCAAGCTCTGCAACACTACACAACAGCAAAGATACTGACGCAGCTCAGCCCCCAAGAGTGACGTCCCATGCCACAAACATGTTTCCGAAGGGTAACATCATACTGATTACTTCCGCAAACAAATCTCACTGACATTACGGTCATCCACACGTCGTCGAACCAAGATCCAACTCACACCACCAAGGCATTAAAGCACAACCCCCATCGAAGATGATCAACTTAAGCGATTGATCGCACAGTAGGAAGCTAACCCACAATTAGAATTGGTTAAACACTCTCTACTTCAGATCATAAGGACTACCACCCTCGTTTGTATTGCCACAAACTAGGCCATCCACATATCAAAATGCACACCCAGGGCCATTCCCGCAAGCCCTAACACACATCTTCAAACTCTAAGACATCACTCACAAGAATTCACATGCCTCATATCCAAGATCTTATTCAAATCTTCAAGATCACCTGATGACTGTAAACTCAAAACCACATCGTCATTCTACGCATATCAAAAATGCTATCACTGAAGCTGACAAGATGCTCATTCCAAGAAAAAATAATAAATATCAGGTTTTAGAGAAAAGAACTCATTCAATTCACCATAAACCCTAAAGGGCACATTTCTTTCTCATGAGTTACCAACATTCCATTTGATCCTTTATCCTCTACCAAACCTTAATCAGATCCTCAATCGCGAACCACAACTCTCACCCTGCAGAAAAAATAGGTGGTGCATCATTGCCAAGGCCAATACTCCACACAGTCGAGATTATGATCCCAGCATCACAGCCATTCAGATCAATACAGTTACATGAACCTAAAAAGTCATTTAGACCGGGTACGCCACACAGACTAAACATTCCATAGGTACACGCTTACATACACAAACCAAATCACATATCCCGTTACCACATAACGTACATATATACCCCACGTTTCACTATCAGACCTCTGACTCTTAGTCTACCGTTCAACCTCTAATCAATCATAATCACCTCTATCCGACATCAACCCAAACTCATAACACATACATCGATTCCTCAAATCAACAACATTTCGCAATGAGTCAGATATTGAAGTTTAGGCTATCATCAACCATTTCATTAGTCAACACCTGCACACACATTCATCTGATTCCTTTACATCCGCACCGCACGTATAGTAATTTTCCATTAGTCAGCAACACATAAGATTCTCTGATTCTATACCAATGCCATTCAACCCATTCATACCATTTCGCACCAAATAACCTACCAAGAACCACCTCTCGTACTTAACACTTCTATCTTATACATAACTCATCATGGCCTTTTCGTTCTAAACCAGACAATTACATAGGCCCCAATAGGCCACACTGATAAAGGCTTCTCAAACATCAAATTCTTCTTGACTCATACCTTACCATGTTCTCTTAATAACCTCAACTCGATTTTGTACGACTTGTATCTTTACCACAAGTGGGCAACTGACCACTAACTCTGAGAAGTCTGAGTAGTTCAAAACACAAAGCAGAACGCCAATCGAGACTCACAAAAGGTTCATTAAAAATCACCACATGAACAACCCAGGTACAAGGGCTTCAACAAAGATATTACTCTGACAAGAGCTAAGGATATCAACACCCCCATATAAATCACAACATACATTATATATTGGTCAAATGATCCTCAACTAATATATGCAGAAATAGGTTCTACATCTCAACACTAACTCTCTCATTAGAAGGGATAGGCGTTCCAAGTCTATCAACCTGATATCTCAAGGAACACAACCTAAAATAGTTCAACCATCATACATAACAGTCATATTCTGACTAGGTTACCATGACCTACGATGTTTACCACACCCATACATACCCTTTTACGGCCTTTCACTGCAGGATAATACTAACCCAATCATACAATTCTTTACAGTCTTCCATCGCAGGAGCAATCGGATCCCAGCTCATACACATAGACGCTATACATCTAGGAGAGCACATAGCCATGCATAACATTTAAACACATATATTCATCAACCTCCCATTGAAACCACGAGGAATCAGTCCTATAATCACCCGATCACGGCGATACAAGTTTTTGAGACATAATTCAAAGGACCATAACATGGATACAAGATCCACAAAGATTTTCACATTCTCAAAAAATAATCAAATCCGAATCAATTAAAGATCCCAACGTCTACATCCAACCAGGATGAAACAGCTCACACCTGATAACCATCCACAAGGAAACTCTCTCTCCGCCTAGAGAAAAGAAAAGTTCAACCAGAGATTATCACTCAACACCATCGTATTCTCAGTACCCATCAAATACTCGGTTCAGAAGAACACTGCCGATCTAGCCTTGAGTTAACATCGACCACCACCATACAAATGTTGTCAACCCCAAATACTATTAACTTCCTTATACCCAATACAACGCGTCCCGTAGTATTACAAACTCGTTATCGGGTATACACTGAGGCATAGACCCTAAACACTCTCATTATACTAAAGCCTCACCTCACAAGTTGTGCTTCACGGACCTAACTCCCAACAGGCAAACAATAGCAACAGCCACGTTACGGCCTTGAGCCTATTGTTTAGACAAACTCACAAGGAGAGCGCACAGTGCTTAATCAAAGGAGGCCTAACTTGAGACCTCTCTTCTAGAGTTACCCCACAACTCCCACTACTGTACCAACATCATCCACATTTCTACTGCCCGAGTATAAGATCAAATACATACATTGGGATCCATGAATTTCGCTTGTCAACTCTAGGCCACTCAAACCGTTACGGTAAACTGCTTGACTTTACTACTCCACTTTTCACTTTCAAGGGCAAAACACACAACCACCTCTACACAGTAGATTCAAACACAAACAACATCTCTCCCTTCAATAAACATCTCATGACACATCACACTCATTATATACTATTTAGGCGCTAAGCAAACCACACCATCAAACCCCTTCACGGGTTTCTCAAACCTTGTGAGTTTAGCACTTGCGAAGGAGATAGTAAAAAGACCACGTCGTCTTGTACAAGATCTAATACTACTCACCTTCCCAATCATCTAGGCACACTCATGTACTCACCCAACACAGTTCACAAACACGATCTCCTAACCATGAGGATAACGATCAAAACCACAAACCTTTACTATCGTGAAATTTCCAAAGGACTAATGGTTATCGCATGCTAAAATCGTAACCAAAACCCATACACATTTCAACACACTTGCAACCCATACTCATTCCAACACATCTGCGACTTCACGATTAATCAACCGAACACATCCCTTAGCTTACACACCCATAACTTAACTTTTGAATTTCAATAAGAAACATAACTTTCAAAGCTATCTGATATCACAATGACTACCAACGATACTCCACAAACAAGTGATACCCCCAGAACCATTTTACATTCTGCAATCTCAACATACATTCGGCCCAAGATTAGTACGCTCCCATCTGCTATGTTCCCGTTCGTACCCCAACCTCGAGTACACGGCTCATGACATAGCATGATTCACGATGTACCTAATCCTTAACACGACTAAACCACATACGCAAACCTTAACCGAGAGGGATTATCATCATATCCTAATCCAAACATAACAAATGATCTCTGAGGGTCTCAAACACCCTATCGCCCCTAATCACAAGGTCGCCAGTAACAGAACTCACCTCCCAGTAGTATACTCCTCAAGAAGAGTCCTCTACCACAACTAACCAAATACCCATGCTTCAACTGTGCCTAAACAAAACCATGTTAACATGAACATATAACAGGTAATTAACAAAGGTCAACACCAACTCAAGCAGTTACTCCCAACTTACGAGCAAGTTTTACTACGCACCAACCGATCAACACTCAACCCATAACCTTACCTCGTAGCGATCAATAACAACAGGGCCGCACCTCCCTAACCCACAACAACCTTATCCTCTCCGTGGAAACACAGTTCACATATGAAAGAGATATAGAATATAACAACCTAAGATTCGATACATCATGTTATTGTTAACACCAACTACATAATTATGCTAACAATTAGCCATTCAAGATCATCTAAACGAATCTCACATATCGAGAAAATCGAGAACAGTGATGTGTCAATTTGGATAACCTATTTAAATTCTTTACTAGAAAACACATCGGCCAAAGGCATTTCTAAATTGGCTTCCAAGTTTGTTAATCCAAATGCCCGAAGGCAAAACAAGTCAATCATAAGGTCCAATCCCCATGCTTGCGTATACACGGCATTTACATATTCAACATGATATCATACTCATGTTATGAAAACATTTAAATACATACAATCAAGCACACACAACCATCCTCATAGGGTGATGTAACCTCTTTTCATGACTCTTAGGTATTCGAACCCAGAGCTCTGATACCAAGTTGTAACGCTACGATTTTCAAACGATAAAACTCCACGAAAATCGAAACGAGAACGAGATTTTATTTATAAAACAATTACCAAAATATGACATTTTAAATCAAAAAGAATACCCCCAAGCTTCTCCAACCAAAAACCTCCTTCGAGACAAAATAGAACTTTTCTATACAGCGGTTGTCTGCTCGAGCGATGAGACACTCGAGAGATTTTCAAGCAAAAAATCAGAAAATCTTTCAAAGTCTCAAAACACACCTAAAAATCTCATTTTTTAACTAGGGTTCGAACAAATAATATATTTGTGACAAAAAAAATATATTAATGTGATAAGGAAATCACTATTTCGACTTGAAATGAATCTAATAAAGCGTTAAAACCCATAGGCAAACATCCAAACATATGAAAACGAAAATCAACAACGAACCTAAAGTTCCTCTCATGGATCATATAACATGCATGCATTAAGATAAACGCCACAAGGCTTACAGTATAAGTTTTCTGCTCACAAAACGTTATACATACCAAAACATGGTTCAAACAAAAAGAAAAACTAAGAAAAGTCTTCTGCCACCTTCGATTTTTCTAGGTCATTTCGCGTGATCATGTATACCTAAAAAAAATTTTCAAATCCAACACTGTGAGCCGAGACTCAATAGAAAACAGACTAGTATAAAGTAAAAACAAAACATGCTATCACAAATATAATAATAATATTTTGACTCGCACGACCCTCAAATTCGATTTTGTACTAACCACAATAATTCACATGCAACGCATGCATCTTTACGAACTTTCACCGAAGGACAAATATTCACCCCTCATTATGCATGAATCGATCAAGTTTGCATGCATATGACCATGTACAAACATCAAAAACATGTAACGATGTCATCCATCTAACTATGGAGACCAACCAACGTTAAAATAAGGCTCAACCCTAAGGGTTAGCTCCAAACCTCCAAGATTAGGTTTTCGTAAACATTTACATAAATCCTTCTTGTTTTTAAAACTACACTTTTCGAAAATAACATGAGCACACACGTCTCCCAAAGTCGTAATAAATCATGAAAGAGCACAACATGCTTTTCAGCCACTCAAACACGGCTTAAACACGAAATTTGATATTTAATGCATTTTAAAACAGTAAAAAGGCATAAAACTCCACGTAGCACCAGTTTAAGACAAGATAGTTTAGGATCTTATCTCAGTGAGTTAAAACTCGAAGCTTTGAACTCTGGCGAGAAATCAAATTCGCTAAAACGTAATTCTATTAGGATGAACACGAAGCCCACAGCGAGGATATCGAGGATTGACTATCCGAACGCCAATATCTGAACTCAAGCCAAGCCTAAAGCTAAAGAGAAGGCAGATGTTTTGAAAGTTCTTGGTAAAGAGAGATAGAAGGAAACTTACAAAAGAAGTTTTGGTTCAAAAACCAAGACATGGGCTGTCTTATAAATATCTCACACCCGGCTATCCGCTCGAGCTAACAAAGATCCACTCGAGCGGTCCCCCACCGACTCAACTCTCTGCCACCAGCCCGCTCGAGTGAACAAAGACCCGTTCGAGTAGTCATCGTTGGGTGAAAATCCGAACAACAGATGCATGACCAAGCCCACGCATGTATAATATACTAGCGATGGAAGCACACGCGATGCGTGTGTAATTTAAATTATTTTAATATATAAAAATAATATATTTATTTAATATTATAAAATTCAGTTTAATATACAAATAACATTTATACTAATAAATCATGTACAATAATGTTGGATAAAAAAACAACACTATTAATAATTAGTTTTTTTTAGAGAGACAAACCTATAATCAATTTCTACTATGTATATCCCATACCTTTCTGCCAATAAAATACATGAAGAGTAAAAAAATTGAGAAACTAAAACAATAAAATAATTTACTCATTGCAATATTTGGAAAAAAAATAGTTTACTTTTTTTTTTACAATATTTGACAAAAAAAACACTAAATAAAAAGGAATGAAAGAGAGTTAAAGGGAGGAGAGAGAGACTTAAAAGAAAAAAAGAATTTGAGAGGAACCAACGAATAAAGCAAGTTGTGACATCGTCTGAAATGATTATTCATGCCTTTAAAAACTGTGTAAGTTGTATAAAATTAAAATTTTATTTTATTTGTTTTAAAGTTTGGAACGATTATTTATGCTTTTAAAAACCGTATAAGTTGTATAAAATTAAAAATATATTCTATTTGCTTTAAAATATAAAAAATATAAAAATTACCTGAAGAAATATTCAATCTTTTTTTATGTCAGCCTTGATGACACCCACCAAAATAGAAAATGTGAAAGCCATTTCAAGAAAAAAGCAATGAGATAGAGAGAGACAAATAAGAAATGAACGAAAGGGAGAAAATTATTTAGAATGAGAAAGCTGAGAAATGGATGATGAAGAGAAAGAAAGGGGAAACGGATGTGAGAGAGAGAGAAAGAGAGAGCTAAAAGGCAAAGATGAAAGGGATGAGAGTGGGCGATTTTGTTAACTGCTCAACTTATTGGGATAGTTTTCCAATTTTATCCCCTTAATTTGTTGTGAAGATGGCAGTTAAGTTAGGGTTAATTTTAGAAGTGTAAAATGTGATAGGGCTTCATTGGGTTCCTTTTATGAAGTAGTATAGATATTGAAATATGATATTCAATAACGATTAAAGCACTAATTAAAACATCGAATAAACATTACAAAAATAAAACGGAGTCGGATCTCATAACTCTTTCCCCCTGAAAGGAATTTCGCCCTCGAAATTTAACACTGGATCTCAAGCGAGCGACCTCATCGTCGACTACCAACACTCTCCAATACAAAGCTCTGCAACACTGCACAATAGCAAAGAAACTGACACAACTCAGTCCCCAAGAGTGACATCCCACGCCACGAACATGTTTTTGAAGGGTAACATCATAATGATTACTTCTGCAAACAAAGTCTCACTAATGTTACGGTCATCCACACGTCGTCGGACTAAGATCCAACTCACAGCACCGAGGCATTAAAGCACAACGCCCATCGAACACGACCAACTTAAGCGATTGATCGCACAGCACGAAGCTAACCCACAATCAGAACTGATCTCAAACACTCTCTACTTTAGATCATAAGGACTACTACCCTCGTTTGTATTGCCACAAACTAGGCCATCCACATATCAAAATGCGCACCCATGGTGTAGACACCCCAATTTGACCTCGCCTAATTTTAGGCGAATCCGATAATGAAAACAGAAGGAATAGTGCTTCGATACAATCCTCGGGAAGTGATCCAAGCTCGGTATTTGAACCCGAAACCTTCAAGCCAATGAAATTTTGACGAGCCATCGAAACTTGCTACCCAAGTAAGGCGACCGCCAACTCTCTTCATGGCGCCCGTCATAGAACTTTGTAGAAACCCTAGCCCAAAGTGGCAACCGCCACCTACCATCATGGCGACCGCCCACTCCCATTGTGGCGACCGCCATAGAACTTTGTGGAACCTTTCAAAAACATGGCGACCTCCATCTTTGATTGTGGCGACCGCCAACTCCAAATGGCCCGAAGTGTCCCAAAACGTGGCAACACCTCATTGGTTGAAGAATTCTATAAATACCGTACCTCGGCGTACGTTTTCAGTACGAAGTTTGAGTAAGAGAGACTCTACCGATATATCGAGCGATTCTGAGCCCCGACGCCGAAGCCCTACCGAGATACTGAGTCCCAAACCTTTGACACCTACATTGAAGCCTACATTGCTTGAATCACCACCCGAGGATTGACCCATTGAAGCATATTCCCGACGTGAGGATTCCGCAATCTGAGTACCTTGTTTGGATCCCCGGTCTTTCTAACTCCAATTCTTCTCTTTTGGAGTATCGGGTTAAAATTTTAATTTCAATTCACACATTTCTTTTCATTATGCTCTTGCTTTACTTATTAATCGGCCTATTTATGTTCTAGTATTTCATTTCATTTAGCTCACTTATTT
>JAULJZ010177988.1:0-23001 GCA_032270985.1 Heliamphora pulchella
GAGAGAGACACACACACACACATCTATTATACATACATGCACTGATGCACACACTTGTATAGCCCTTGATTTGGAGTTCGAAGTTGTTGAGGTGCTAGCATGAGCAAGCATGACTTGTTGCAGGAGGAACAGCTGGCAGCTATGGGAGAATTTCAGCCATGTTGCTGCAGATGTCGGCAATCTTAGTCAGGTAAGTCTCTTGGTATGCAGATGTTACTGAACAGCTTATTTTAGCCAATTTGTTTTGATTGAAGGACATGACCTTGCTTTCTATATGTGCTCTATATGCAGCATCTAAAAGAAAACATTAGAATATGTATGTGACGCCCCGAAATCGGAAGTCTCGATGATGCAAGATTAAGGGATTTAATGATCACAAGAATAAAATAATTGAAGGTAAATGAAGTAATGCCCCCATCCATGAATAAAAATGAAGGATCCGAATCCAAGACTCAAGGTCCAAAGAAGGCAAACGTTGTGTAAAACCCAGTAAAAATCGCTCAAGTGCTGAAATAGATGAGAGCTAAATGTGAGGAGACCGCTCGAGCTACGAATAACCGCTTGAGTAGTAGAACTGCTGCAAGGGTAACAAACAATATCAGAAACTCAGAGACAATTTGCCAACAATCTGTTCGAGCGGTGGAAGGATCGCTCAAGCAGTCCATGCACAGATTGTGCATTTGGACGCCGAATTATTCACTCCAACTCAATAGCACACAAGTCTCAATCGATGAAATAACATACCTCAACTAGGGGCACTATTCAAGTAATGCAATATGCGACAAACTACATCATAGTAAGGCTCGCAAGGAGCATGAATATATTGGCTTACCATCCCAATATCATAAGTAATGTCGAAGCGAGTAATTGTGAGATGAACATGTTTCCCAACTAGACGGCGATAACAACCAACATAGAGAGCTTTGAAACCCACATCAAGCCTAACTGTATAATCCATAGAGTATCAACATGATGGGCTCCAAGAAAAGTAGTCTTAGAGAAAAGAGTAAGAACATACTTGCGTTGACATAGAGAAAGACCTTAAGAAAAGAGGATGATGAGAAAAATGGGTGACCTCAAGTCCATAAAAGTAACAAAGCGCACCTAAGTCATTGGTATGAAAGTATTGATCCAAATATCGTTTTAAGTCAACAATACTAGTAGAATTATCGCTGAAAAGAATAATATCATCAACATAGAAAATCAACACAATTGTGCTACCAGAAGAATGTTGGATAAAAGAAAAATAATCAGACGTGGAACGCCAAAAATTGTAGGAAAATTGTAGGCAAGAATAACATAACTAAAGTGATTAAACCAAATAAGAGGAGATTGCTTTAGACCATACAGAGCCTTTCGCAAGTGGCAAGCAAAGTGCTCACTACCAGACACAATATAGCCATGGGGCTGAGCTAAAGATCACATGGTGAAAAAGTTTAAAAAATAAAATTAACAAGTCTTTTTATAATTTAGGAGGGTACTAACATAATACACTGTTTATTTCTTATTTTTTCTAAATAAAAGTGGGAATATAAAAAAATGAGGGTGGGGGGTGTGCAGCGTGTGCCTCCTCTGTTCACATGGTGGCTCCGCCATAGGTGAAAAAGTTTCTAAATAATTAACACCATATGTTGTTTAGCTTTTGATCACCATGCACGCTTTAAGATGCTATACAGATCCATTAAGAAGGTAATTGACTGTATACACCTACAGTCACTGACAACCGACAGCTTATTTCCTCGGAGGAAGAGATGTAAGCTTTTAGGTCTAATTCTTATGAAGAGCACTCATTTTTCATCCATAGTGTACTTCTAGTAAGACAAAAACAAATCTTGTTTATGAGAGGAAGGGACAAAAATAGTAAACAAGGTACTAGCAAAAGAATGATGACACATAGAGATGCGATTATAGGAAACATACTGAACGAGGGGATTTTGAGTACAAGTATGTTTACTCAGTATAATGTGGTGGCTAAGTCAACATATAGAGAGGAAGATAAAGAGGAAGAGGAAGAAGCAAGAACCTTCGACGTGGAAGATGGTGGTGTCAAGCCAAAGGAGACAAACGTGCGTGTCTCGAGATTGGTGATGCACATGAAAATGATATATAGATGGCATTTGCACTGGGAGAGAAAGTGGAAATGGTAAAGTTGGAAAAACAAATTCTCTCTCACGATTATAGAAAAGCATAGCTCCTTATTGAAGTGAAGAAAGAGGTGAACTTAAAAAATGTGTTATAAGCACTAAGGAAGCATTGGAGAGATTCATGATGTAACATCTAATCCTTTGTGTGTACACAAGTACTCAAGGAAAACACATTTACGGGCTGAGGAGATAGCCTATTAAGACCAAGGCATAGAATATGAACAAAAACAACACACCCAAACACCAAGAGTCGGGAAAAAAGAAGAAGAGTCATGATATAATAAGGAAATTGAAAACTTCCGATTGAGAACTATAGAAAGCATATAGTTAATAAGATTACAAGCAGTAAGAACGTTACTCCAAAACTGTTTTCGTACGTTCATTTGAAGTAGTTAGGTACAAATTACATCAAATAAGTGACGATGCTTATGTTGGTCACACTATTTTTCTAGGAAGTATAAGCACAACTAGTTTGATAAATGATATCGCTGTTATGGTAGAAAACAAAAACAACCAACGAGAAAGAATGCAATCACACACAGAAGACGCAATTTTACGTGGTTCACTCAAAACTACGGTTACGTCCACGGAGTTATGGCGGCTTGTCACTATGAGAAGAGGCGATATAAAATTACAAATGGTTTAGAAACCCTAACAAAAGCAACAAATTATCAAAACCTAAAATTAGGTCAGAAACAAAAAATGGGCCAAAGAATTTTCCTCGGGAGCGCTGCATGTACTAAGCCTCACAAAAGATCATTTTAAACCATGATGCCTTAGGAACGGGTCGGGCCATGGGTTGAACTCCCAAAAAATAATCAGGCTCCACACGCCTAACAGTCACGATCAATACAAAAGGATTCGACACTAAACTACATGTATTTTAAGGCAATATCAAATCATAGGACTTTAATGCGCCTACCGAACTATGCAAGAACTTCATGTATATTTCAAAGAGAACATAAGACAACTCAGATCTTTGTAGCATTAAAAATAACCAAGTCATGTGAGGAAAATTATCTATAAATATAACAATATATGAATATCTATTAATACTAAGAGCTCGAAAAGGACCCCACTTATTTGCGTGGATTACTTCAAAAGATTCTAACTTACAACCATGACTACTATGAGGAAAAAAACTACAGTGATACTTACTGAATTGACAAGCTTCACACTTTAAACTAGATATAAAACTCAAAAAGTAAAATAGAAAACTCCACATGGCTAGAGAAGGATGTGCCGAACAAAGATGCCATTAAAGTGGAGAAATTGAAGCACTCAACACAAAGGTAGTGGTGATAGACAGCGATCAATATCCAAAAAGTGGGCTATTATTTTTTGCTCAAAGCCAATCTTGTTCTTAGTTTGGAGGTCCCAAAAAAACACAAGTTGGAGAACAAGTTTTCAAACAATTTTAAGATTTTAGTTAATTGACTAACAAATGTCAGATTTTTAGAAAACCAGGAGAGTATACAGATTAGAGGATAAAGAAAGTGTCGAAGTGGGATGAAAGACAATAGGACACCCAGTCCATGGATAAGATGTAACGACCCATCAGTTAAGGCATTATGATGCTGAGTACAAGTCAAATTAGAAAATAAGGATGATTTACCGAACATGTGGGAATTGACTCCAAAATCTATGAACCATGATGGAGGTAAAATAGTTACACGTTCAATATTATCCGAATTTCCTAAAATGGATAGTGCGTAAAGTCTGAACAAGCTCACTTCGCTAACTAATGAGTGTATCATGGGCATCAAAAGGGAAAGCCATTTAACTAGTTGGTGCTAAAGAGATGGAAGGTTGGAATTATGGAGTTTCATCATTGACCTGATGAAAACTGCTCAGCTTTATGGATTTTTGTCAGCAATATGGTCCTATATGATTATTACCACTATAAGGATCATACTTCTATTCACCATGATCACTGGAACGACTACCACCACATGATTCACCATGAAAACCACAACCTCCACGGCCATTGTGAGGGTTACCATGAGCATTGCCACGATTAACTCCCTATGAAACGTCAGTTGACTCCAAAATAGAGAGAGAAGATCTAGGAAAAATTAGAGAGAGGAGAGCTAGGAATAGTAGATGGCTGCCTCATTGAAGAACGTAACAACCTAGAATCAGTATTATTGGTAGTGAGAAATGTCCTACTTACAAGAATATGATTTTTGAACTCACCTAGTTCAGAGTCCAAGCCAAAAAGAAAATATGCAACCATAAAATCCTTCGAAATGACGCCTTTGCTGCACTAAGTTGGTGGGAAAATGGTTGTCGTAACACTTGATCCCATAGAATTTTTAGACTACTATAATACTCAACCAGAGAATTATCAAATTGCTTAAGTGGTGAAAATTCTCTAGTAAAGTTCATAAACCCAAGAAACATTACTTTGATTTGAGGAGTTAGCAAGAAAAACCCTCGAGTGTCACAAAATTTCAATATAGAGGTAATATAGGAGTTTAAACTGTGTGACAATAAACCCATAATAACCGAGTTTATACTCTCCGAATCCGCAAATTTAGAATATGCTTGTGCAAGAGAAACATTTGTGATGTAACTCAATCGCTTCTTACCTTCGAGAAAAACTTCAAAAGCATGAGCCCATGCCATATAATTAAGTCCATTTAAACATGTTAGAAAATTAATTACTTAGAGTAGTTTTGTAATTATCTTGGTGTTTCTTATATAAATACTGGTGGGTATAGAGGTTTAAGCCTCATTATTTTTCTCCTAATAATTCCTTTATGTCTCCCTCTCTTCTACTTCCTTTTCTCCTTTTAACCCTAAATCTCTATTTTATGATTTAACTTGGTATTAGAGCGTTCCGATCCGACTTTAGAACACACCAAGAACATTTAAGACTCGATTCGGGGTAAACGAGAAGGGTTGGAAGTATCATTCGTATAGACCAATGTTGCCGTTGATTACTCTGATCGCTTTGCGTGGACTCCTTGAGATTTATGGTGATTTTTTGTGGAATTTTTCGAAGCAATCTAATGAGCCTTTTGATTTATTGAATATTTTTCGGATTTTCAGAACCTTAGATCGCGATTTGGTTGTTTGAGCCTCAGATTTGTTTTTTCGGATGTTGAGGTCTCTTTTATGGGCATCGAAATCATCTCTACAAGTCTTTTTGGGCATCAATTGGTTGATTCGAACTCCATGATTTAAGCATTGACATGGTCGGCACCTATGGTTTTTATCGGCCCCCTCTTTTTTTTGCTTCAGAACATGTGTTCTTCGTTCGGCGTCCTGCTATGGGTCTTTTTCCTTGTGATTCGAAATTGGTCGCTGCTTTAGATCGAATTTGGGCTTGGTTTTGTTGTTCCTAGGGTTTTGGCTCTTCCTTGGCGCGGCTTCTTCTGGTTTCTGGTTTGTTGTGGTGTTTTTCTGGTTTGTTCTTGATTCAAGATCTTTTCTTTGGAGTATTCCTACTTTGGGTTTGTTGTTCTTTGATTTATTTATATCACATCTGGTTATTGGTTCTTGTTCAGTGTTGCCTTGAAGTACTCTGATATGCCTTGAAGTATGATGTGTGACCTCTAAACGGCTAAATGGTCTTAACTATTTAGCCTGAGTGCATGTATTTAAAATTTTCCTCAATGGCAAGCAACGGTTAATATACATCACAGATCCTCCTCCAATCAACAGTGATCCCAATTTCTCTACTTGGGAGACTGTAGATTTTGTTGTTATGGGTTGGTTGTGGTATAGTTTGGAACCTCATATTCTACAATCGTGGAGTTTTGTGATACTTCCAAACAAATTTGGAACTCTCTTACTGATTCTTTTTTGAACCAGAGTAATGCTTCACGAGTTTGTGAGCTATATGAGAAGATCTTCACACTTAAGCAGTCTGGGATGTCCTTATCTGAGTACTACAGTCAGTTTAAGAGTTTGTGAGATCATTTGTTATAATATCGTCCTTTCACTATTGATGCACAACAACAAAAGCGGCATTGGGAGGACTTTATAATCACCTCTTTACTCTCTGGGTTGGATCTCGATCTCTGTGGGTTTAAGGATCAGATTATTGCTAGTGAAACCTTGCCTATTGCGGCTAATGCATATCCTTGCTTATTCCATTCCTCCTTGGGTCACTCATTTGGTACATCTGGCCTTTTTTCTGTTTCAGAATCATCTGCATTAGTTATCAATAGTGGCGGTCGTGGTAATTTTTGGGGTCCTAGTCGTGATGGTTATGGGTCGAGGATCTCGCGGAGGTGGTCGTGGTAGCTCTCGCGGTGATAAGAAATGCAATTATTGTAATGCTACTAATCATACTGAGCCTTATTGTTGGGCTAAGTATGATAAACTAGATTATATTAATCAGGTTACTGATAACTTTTCTTAGGTCTCGTCTCAGACATCTTCTGGGCCTTCTAACCAGGTGTCTCCTTCTACTTCTAATGATGCTCTTACTACAACACTTAGCGAGATCATTCAGACATTGCGCACTATCCTGCCTTCATCTTCCACTACCACATTAGCAAATTCAGGTAATATTACCTTTGCAGTCATTACACCTCCATCTTGGGTTCTTGATTCTGATGCCAGCTCTCATATGTCTGGTAATTCATCTTTTTTCTTTAATTTGTCTCCTATTGAGCATCATATTGTCCTAGCGGATAGTTCGTCTCGACCTGTCCACAGTAATGGTGTTCTTCATCCGTCTCTTTCTCTCACCTTACCTTTCAATCTATATGTTCTTGATTTTCCCTTTAATTTGTTTTCTATTAGTCAATTAACTAAAGTTTTACTTTGTTCGGTAACCTTCTTTTCTAATTCTTGTGTCTTTCAAGACCTCAAGACGAAGAAAATGATTGGTTCGGGGCGTGAAAAGAATGGGCTCTATTATCTTGATGCTGCTCCTAGTTCTGCTTCACGCACTACATTTGCCTTGAGTTCAACAGCTTATCCTCTTATGTGGCACTTCCGTTTAGGCCATCCGTCTGTGGCTAAACTTAAGTTGGCCATTCCTTATTTGAGTCATGTGTCTGTTTTTTGTCATGAAGCTTATCAGTTAAGGAAACCTCACCATAGTTCTTTACATTGTAGTAGTACTAGTTGCCAGTCCGAGTCTTTTGCTGTTATCCATATGGACATCTGGGGTCCTTCTCGTATTCCGAGTACTAATTTATTTTTTTGTTGTTGATTGCTCTCATATGACCTAGTTATTTTGCTGAAACAAAATCTTAATTACCTTATGCTCTTTCCACTTTTTATAATGAAATTTTTACTTAATTTGGCAATCGTATTAATGTCCTTCAGCCTGATAATGCTTTAGAATATATGCAGTCTTCTGTTGATGCATTTTGTCTTAATCGTGGTATCATTCATCAGACCAGTTGTGCTCACACATCTCAACAAAATGGCGTTGCTGAACGTAAGCATCGTCGTTTGTTAGATGCTGCTTGTACCTTGTTATTTCACGCCTAGTTACCTGAACATTTTTGGAATGATGTTTTTCTTACTGCATATTATCTCATTAACTACATGTTGTCTACTATTGTTCTTGACCACTAATCTCCCTTTTCTTTGTTATATCCTAATTCTCTTATCTTTTTCCTCACTCGTGTTTTTGGTTGTACTGCCTTTGTGCATGTGCATGATCCCTGTCATGATGAGTTATCTCCTTGAGCTTGTGTCTTTCTCAAGTACTTTCGTACTCAAAATGGATATCGTTGTTATCATCTTGAGTTTCGTCGCTATTTTGTGAGTGTTGATGCGACCTTCTTTGAGTTCGTTTTCTTCTTTGCTCTCTTCGGTCAACAACTCACTTATCTCATCCGCTGTCGTGAAGGGGTATCTTTATCTTCTCCCACTCTTCCTCTACCAGTCTCCTTGCCTCCTACCTTCTCCTCTAACCTTCCCTTGCAGATTTATTAGCTATCTTGAGATAAACTTGTTGTCTTTTATGGCCCAGACACTTCATCTTCTTCAACAGAGGTTTCTGACTCATTGGATTCTTCTTCTTATAATATTGGCTTACCTATAGATTTGCATCGAGGTAAATGTACATGTACCAAGCACCGTATTGCAAAGTTTGTGTCATATGATTGTTTGTACTCTTATCTTCATTCCTTTGCTTCTACCTTGTCCTCTATTTCTATTCCATCTATTTATAAGCAAGCTTTGTCAATGTCTGGATGGAAATTTGCTATGGATGAAGAAATGAGAGTTCTTTGTCAAAATTAGACTTGGGAGCTAATTATTGTTCTTCCACTTGCGAAGCACGCAATGGGTTGTCGTTGGGTCTATATCGTGAAGTACCTTCTAGATGGTTCTGTAGAATGTCTTAAGGCACGTTTAGTTACCAAAGGCTACACTCAGACATATGAGATTGATTACTTAGAGTCTTTCTCTCTGGTGGCTCGTCTTAACTCTGTTCAGATTCTCTTGTCTATTATCGTTAATCTTTCTTAGCCCTTGTATCAGCTGGATATTAAGAATTCATTTCTTCATAGTGATCTTTAGGAGGAAGTGTGTATAGAGCAGTCACCTGGTTATGTGGTTCCTAGTAGCAAGCATCTTGTGTGTTGTCTACGTAAGGCCCTATATGGATTAAAGTAGTCTCACCGTTTATGGTTTGATCAATTTAGGTCTGTTATGCTTGCATATGGGTTTCAGTGCTCTACTTCTGATCACTCTGTCTTTGTTCATCGCTCATCTATTGGCACTATTATATTGATTGTGTATGTTGATGATATCATTATTTCGAGTGATGACTTGATTGATATTATTGATCTAAAATGGCATTTAGGGTAACACTTTCATACTAAGGATTTAGGTGCTCTTTGTTATTTTCTTGGTATTGAAGTTGCTCCCTTCTCTCTGTGTATCTCTCTTTCTCAACGAAAATATGTGCTTGATCTTCTTTCTGAGACCGGTCTTCTCGGAACCCGACCTCTTTAACACTCTAATGGAGGCTAATGTTAAGCTTAATGCTAAACAGGGTGACCTCTTTTTGGATGTTAGTCGTTATCGACAGCTTGTTGGGAAGTTAATTTATTTTATTGTTACTCATCCCAATATCAACTATGCTGTTGGGGTTATCAATCAGTTTATGCATGCTCCTCGTCAACTTTATTTTGATGCTGTTTGTTGTACTTCGTTACTTAAAAAATGCCCTGAGTCGTGGCTTGCTATATTGTCCATCTGTGACCTTGTCTGTGGTTAGCTTCAGTAATGCTGGTCCACCTTTGGTTATTATACCTTTGTTAATGGTAATCTTGTCACTTGGCGTAGTAATAAACAGAATGCTATTGTTCATTCCAGCGGTGAAGCCAAGTATCATATTTTGACGCATACTGTCTCTGAAATGTTGTGTGTTCGATCCGTTAAGGATTTCGGTATTTAGTTCTCTACACCCATGGAGATGTTTTGTGACAATCAAGCAGTCATCTTTATTGGTAATAATTTAGTTTTCCATGTGCGTAGTAAGCATATTGATGTCAACTACCACTATATTCGTGATTTATTATTGACCAAGCAAATCATCACTGCTTATGTTTGCTCCGAGCATTAATTAGGTGATCTTTAGCATATTGAGGTCAACTGCTACTATAATCGTGATTTATTATGGACCAAGCAAATCATCACTGCTTATGTTTGTTTCGAGCATTAGTGATCTTTTTACCACACCGTTAGTTTGTTCTACTTTTCAGCGACTTCTTTTCAAATTAGGCATGCTTGACCTCTATGCTCCAGCTTGAGGGGAGTGTTAGATAATTACTTATGTTTGTTAGGGTAGTTTTGTCATTATCTTAGTGTTTCTTATATAAATACTGGTGTGGTGTAGAGGTTGTTTAAGTCTCATTATTTTTCTCCTACTAAATCCTTTTTGTCTCTCTTTTTCTTCTTCCTCTTCTCCTTTTAACCCTAAATTGATACTTTACGTTTCAACTAAACGCTTAAATGTAACACTTGAGAAACTCATCATTTTTGAGAACTATTGATTTTTCCTGGGCTATTGCAAATCAACTGAAACAAACAATCTTATCAAATAGTAACCGAGAGAAGTAGCCAAAATGGAGAATACCAGATCAGAGCAAAACCAAATATATAGAACCAAACAGAGGCTTAGGGCAAATAACACCTCCATCTGACCAATGAAATGGAATAAAATCAGCAAAGCAACCTTCGATTTGAACAAACAAAACAAAACAACTACGAAACAACTAGATAAGTTCTCTAGCATAATGGACCTGCTTTCTTGCACATCTATTGATATTAAATCAAATCACGAAACACTTACAATAGTACACTCACGGACAAAAAAATAAAATAAAATGCTCCAACATAGCCAATTTCTCCCCCTTCTAGTGTAGACAGAACGTTGTTTACCTAATAAAATTGTAAACCAACAAGCTTTCCATAACCCAAGAGCACCATAATTCCAAATGGTTGGTCATACGATTCAAAGTTTTGATATATATATATAGAGAGGCGGGGGAGTGAGGTTGCACCTATTAAAAAGAAGTAGTTGTGATAAGAATTCAACCAAGAACTTTTACATCAAGAAACCCAATATTCTCATTTTCTATTTTTGGCCTTCGATTGATGGGTTATGATAGTTGAAGTGTTAATAACGGTCTGCATCTCATTTCCTAACTTTAGGAATTCAATTGGTACTTGCTTTTTGTTGAAGTCTGAATCTGACTTCCATTTTTTTCACTCTTAATTGTTTAATCTTTCGGTAGGAAATATATCTATTTTTGAAAGTATTGTTATAATATCATATTGGAAGTTTTGGAATTTAGAGTTCCTAAAATTAGAAAGACTAGAAGTTTAATCTATATTTTTTTTGTAATCATTAGATCCGAAGTTATTTTTTTATCAAACATGTAATGGGTTTTATGTGTGTGAGTGATAAACATGTTTGTCTCCCTACTGTCCACAACTTCTAGTTTTGAAAAAATAGAAATAATAGGACACATTTAGACGAGTATCAGGAGTGCCGATGTCTGATTTAGATATGCCACCTTAGATGTTTCCATTCCTTAGTTTTTCTGTAGGCTATACTAGTGGTTGACATGCTTTGTTGGATTAGTAGATTGATCTAGTTATGGTTACATGCTTTGTATTGGGTATATGTATGTCGAATTCATCTAATTTCAATGTCCAAGGATTCGAGGATATGGTTAGAAGTTTTTATCTCTTACATCTTTTTAAGGTATAAATGATAGTTGAAAACAAATATGGAGAATGCTATGGATAAAAAATGGAAATATTATTGGTAGTTCTAGACTAAATTTATATATTTGTTCGTACTTATTGGGTGCACTTAATCTAATTAGACCTTTCAAACACATATCCCATATTCTTATCTAAGTATTGAGTGTCCAACATAGGTATTTCATAAAATTAGAAGAATTCAAGTAACAAAGTTAGACACATTTATGTTATTGCATTCGCTTGTTAAGAGATGGATTAGTTCATATTCCTATTATCTTGGAAGTGTGAATATGGATACGACATATGAATTTAATACCATACAGATATGGCAATATTACAAAACCCAAAAAAGTAAGATGCTGATACAATTACAATACGTTTGCAACATATATTATTTATACAATTTTTAGTATCATATTTTTTTTGGGTAATTAATTTTTAGTATCATATTATTCATAAGAATACAATCAAAATGAGTAGTATATTCATTTCTTTGTTACTATCAACCATTTAATACGTGCCTAAGGAAAAAGAACATTATGATGGATTGTTAAAGCAACAGACAACCAATGATAAATTACACATTAATCATATATGATAGTTAACTTAGTAGAATGAATAACAGACTGGAAAATAAATGAAAAAACATAAAAAAAATAAAAAGAATTAAAAATTTCTGCCTCTTGTATCCCCTAGTATTCCTCTTGTATCCCTATGTATTTGACCGGAATCCAAAATTGTAAATATTATTGTACTTGTTTGGCTTGTCCGATATGTATTTGGCCGTATCGGGTGCATAAAAGAATTAAAAATTGTTGCCTCTTGTATCCCCCTGTATCCCTCTTGTATCCCTATGTATTTGACCGGAATCCAAAATTGTAAATATTATTGTACTTATTTGGCTTGTCCGATATGTATTTGGCCGTATTGGGTGCATGTCCTTATCTGATACGTATCTAATACTCTTACAGGGCCTATTTTGAAGTATTTGTGGTTTATACGTTGTTATTAGTGATACAAAATAAGAGAGAAGGACAAAATATCTATTATTGCAATAAATAAGAAAAGTTAATCAACATCTAATGATAGGTTACACAATATATATATATATAAAGAGACTAAAATCTTAGGAAACCCTAATTAGTCTTAGAGACTAAATTATCTTTTAGCTAACAAACAAATAACCAAAATACCTAAAAATTACACTCTCACACCTCCCCTCAAACTCATGATGCGAGCCCGGTGAGCAGCGAGAGTTTGCAAAATAGAAAGAGAAAACGAGCTAAAGAATGAGTCTTGGTGAAAAAATGGGCAAGTTGCAAAGACGATGAGATGAAAAGAAGATCGATAGTACCAAGCTGAAGATGCTGACGAATAAAGTGACAATCAATCTCTATCTGCTTCGTACGCTCATGAAAAACAAAGTTGTGAGCGACCTGTATGGCATTTTTGTTATAACAATAGAGAGAAGTAGTAGAGGAGAGAAAAAACCCCAAATCAAATAGTAGCCATTGGAGCCACATAATTTCAGCGGTAGCACGAGCCATGGCACGATATTTAGCTTCAGGAGTAGAACGAGCAATGACAGATTGTTTCTTGCTCTTCTAAGAAATGAGAGTGTCACCAAGAAACACACAAAAACTAGTAGTAGACTTGCGAAGTGTCACCAGAAAGCTACAAAGATGGTGAGATCAAAGGAATATCGATAGTATCAAGCTGAAGATATTGACGAACAAAGTAACAATCAATCTCTTTATGCTTCGTATGCTCATAAAAAACAGAATTGTTAGCGATCTGTATAGAACTTCTGTTATCATAGTGGAGAGTAGGATAGGAGAGAGAAACACAAATTAGATAGTAGCCATCGGAGCTACATAATTTTAGTGGTAGCATGAGCCATGACACGATATTCAGTTTCAACAGTAGAACAAGTATTGACGGACTGTTCCTTGCTCTTCCAAAAAATGAGTCTCACAAAGAAATACACAAAAACCAATAATAGACTTGCGATGAGACACATTGCTAGCCCAATCCGCATCAACATAAGCTCGAAGATTCAAAGATGAAGAAAATGTCACGCCCAAAACTCAGGTCACGTGAAACGCCCACGAACAATCGTTTTGGGATACTACGATCCACCAAAACTGCTCAAACACAAATGGGTCAAAAACCATAATGCCAAAACAAGACTAAAACCTTTGTAAAACGTACTACCGATGATTTATTTAAACGAAAAGCCCACCAAAACATAACTCAAAATCCTCCCTTGAGGCATGATCATTTTTAGAAAGGATAAAACCATACAAGCGGAAACCACCACCCAACCCGAGGTCTCACTTTCAAAATACATACATGTATTAGATATATCTTCTATAAGGCTTACAACACATGGTTCCAACACCATAAACATGTAAAACATTACATGTTCCAAAAAGAAACAAAAAGGAAGACCAAAAGATCTTCCGCCCCATTCGGCTCCTCCAGATCAACCAACGTGATCATATGCACCTGAAAAACGTTTTCAAATCCCACACTGTGAGCTGAAACTCAATAGAAACAGACTATAATGCAATAAAGTAGGATATGCAATCACATAGCATAAAATCGACTTAACTATACGAGTCTCAAAACGGTTTTCTATCCTTAAAATCACGCATTTCATACAATGCAAATAACGTCAACAGTTAAAGAAAAACAGTATCAAAACGTTATTTTTCACACGGTTTCCACACCCAACAATGATCCCTATGTATTGACTTTGTCACACCAGGGACAAAGGTAACTACTATAGATTCTTGCCCATTACCCTAGACCCAAGCCATACAAAGACCCGCTAGGTAATTACAAGTTCTATACGGAGTCACAACAACGCACGCCTCCTACTGGGGCAACTACTTCATTTACGGGGATTAACCCGAAGGAGCGAAGCACCTACTTGTGCAAAGTTTTCGGACTTTCACCGAGGAGCAATGGCTACACATGCACTGTCATGGTATATTTATCGAAACATTAAAACAAACACGTAACTCGACTACGAAAACATTTAAAACCATACATTAATCATCTACAAAACGTCTAACGGCCCTCCGCCACGTCATTCTTAATCAAGGAAAAACGACCAACATCTTTCAAAGATTTTACTGTTTCAACTGAAACATTCAAAACCACAACTCAACCCCGAGGGTTAGCCCAAAACCTCCAAAAGTTAGGTTTTCACAACTTTACATAAATTTCTCCTTTTTCAAACCACCTTTTTGAAAACCACAGACATCCACACGTCCACCAACATGTAATAAATCAAAAGAAAACGCAAAACATGCTTTTTGCCCAAACAAACATGGTTTAGACACAAAATTCAACATTTAGAATATTTTCAAATGGTGGAAAAGCATATAATCGCATGTAGCACCCTTTAACAATAAGATAGTCTAGGATCTTACCTCGTTGAGTTAAAAACTCGATGCCTCGAATTTTGTGAAAAACGAATTTTGTCGAAACAAGATTCCGTTTGGATGAACACAAAACCCCCGGCACGGATACTAAGAATCTGCTATTCAATTACCAAAAACCAAGCCCGGGCCCACCAAAAAATTAGAGAGAAGGTGGAGGAAAAAAAAGAAACTTGGTCTAGAAGATAAGGTCTCAAAATATCTAACATAAGGTTGATATTTATAGACCCAGACCAAAATAGGAAGTCAATCGATTGAACCACCCACTTCAGTCGATTGAAAAGGCTACTAGAATCTCAAAATCCTCCACCGACCCAGGTCAGTCGATTGAGTCACCCACCTCAGTTGACTAAACCACCACACTGTCCACTCAGTCGACTGAACTTTCCACTTCAGTCGACTGAAAAGCTACTGGAATTTCATGAAAATTTTCTAGTGTCCAGGTCAGTTGACTGGGTCTCCGACTTCAGTCGACTGGACCCTCTCACCGACTAAAAAAACCCCACAAATCCATGCACAGGCCCAAACATTTATCTAAAATATCACTAAGGTCAAGTGTTAACTCCAACTCCATCAACACTTAAATTATTTTAAAATAAAACGGGTCGGGATCTCACAGAAGATAATAATAAGCTCTAAAAAATGGTACTATGAACATAATGTAAAATTCAGAGCAAAGCTGCTCAATGAGTGAAGCGAGGAGCATAAACAAATTGATCAACGACATGAACTGCATATGAAATATTAGGGCGAGTAATAGTAATATAGACCAATCTCCTAACTAGCTTGCGATAGATAGTAGGATCTTTAATGAGAATACCATCAGAAGGAGAGAACTTGTTGTGTAACTCAATAGGAGTGTCAACAACTTTATCATTAGTAATGCGAGCACGATGAATTACCTCATTAGCATATTTAGACTGAGATAAGAGATAGCCCTTAGGCGATGAAGCAACCTCTATACTAGGGGAGTAATTTTGGCTCGCGGCCCGAGTCCCAGCACTATAGCAGCCCGAGTCCGAAAATTCTAAGAACGGGTCTGGGCCGCTCCCTCAATCCTGTGGGCCGGCCCAAGGCCCGCCCTTTTGGCTCAAATATTAATAAATAATAATATTAATATATAATAAGTAAACTATAAACTAATATTAATATATAATAAGTAAACTATAAATTTATAATAAACTAATAAACTTATAGTAAATTAATAAACTTATAATAAACTAATAAACTGTAAACTTAACTAATATACTAATAAACTATAAACTTATAAACTAATAAACTAATAAACTTATAAACTATAAACTTATAATAAACTATAAATACATTATAAACTAATAAACTTATAAAGTTAAAAATTTATAATAAACTATCAACTTATAATAATATATTAAACTAATAAACTAATAAATAAACTATAAAGTATGAATTTAAGAATTTATAGTCATATAACTCAAAAAATAAAAAAACAAAAAAAATAAAAAAACGAAAAGCCCGTAAAATGGCCCGAGCCCCGACCCCAAGTACTCCTATGCCTGGGCCTACCCCTCTAAAAAAAGCCCGGCTCAACCCGAATTTTGATGGGAGCCCGTCGGGCTTGGGCCGATTAAGCCACGGCTAAGCTGGGCTGGGCTGGGCCGTTTTTTACACCCCTACTCAATACAAAGAAAATATTGAAGAGGATCTAAAATTTTCATTTCAAACTCATGAAATAGATGATGTTTTACGTCAGAGATACCAATAGGATCCGAACTGGTAATAATCATATCATCCATATATAATAGCAAAATAACAATCTCAGTAGTAGTGTGGTGGAGGAAAAGTACAGAATCATGAGGACTTGAATTAATACCAATATGAATAACAGTAGACTGAAAGCGCTCATACCAGTCACAAGAGATTGCTTCAAATCATAAAGAGCATGACGAAGACGGCAGACAAAGCTAGTGGGATTCGGGAGATTCGGAGGAGGGCACATATAAACTTCCTCATTAAGATGTTCATTGAGAAAAGCATTCTTAACATCCAATTAGAAAAGAGGCCACTGGCGAACTACGGCAACATAAATTAAAGTGTGAACTGTAGTCATCTTAGTCACATGAGCAAATATTTCCTCGTAATCAACCCTATATTCCTAGCAAACCCTTTTGCAACTAATCGGGCACCATTGGAATGATTTTGAATTTTATAAACCCATTTTTAGCTAATGAGATTTTTACCAGCAAGCAAAGGAACCCTCTCCGAAGTACAAGTCTTCTGAATAGCAGTTAATGCATCTTGCATTGCATTTATCTAATTTTGATCTGTACAAGCTTCTTTATAGGATTGAGATTCAAAATAAGCATGAATGGTTGTTAAGAAGGCACAATAAGAAAATGAAAACATGTATTAGAAAAGCCAAGTCTTACCGGTAAAGTCCGAGTATGCAAAGGGTAGCGCCGTTCTGGAGGATCGGGATCAATAGGTACAGATGAAACTGTGTTAAAGCTGGTTGATACAACTGGAGGAGGAGCCTTGTGCCTACGAGAATAGACTAATGGAAGAGATGGAACAATAGAAGAATGAGATGTAGGAGGAAGATCAGAAACATCGAGGTTATGAGAAAGTCTTCAAACGACACATGATTAGGAAAAGAGTAAATTTCAATTAAATCCTCTTTGGAAATAGATATTTGGGGGAAGATAACGTAGAAGAGTTGCTCAAGGAAGACAACGTGACGGGAGACATAGAGTCGTTTAGATACAGGATCATAATATTGATACCCTTTTTGGTAACTGCCATATCTTAAGAAGACACAAAGCGGACCGAGCATTGAGTTTATTGCGCTCCTTTTTGGGAAGAAGAACAAAACAAACTCAACCAAAAACTCGCAACAACGAGTAATTAGGAACGTGACCAAACAAGTTTCCATAAGGGGAGATCTCAGAAAGAAGAGGAGTGCGCATACGATTAAGAAGATAAACAGCAGTAAGAATCGCTTCTCCCCAAAAGACAACAGGAACAAATGAAGAAAGTGAAGGGAGTGAATTGTGTCAAGGATGTGTCGATGTTTCCTGTTTGCTCTACCATTTTGTGCTGGGCTATCGAAACATGAAGACTGATAAATAGTGCTAGCAACAGGTAAGAAGTGTTAGCTTTATTATGATTGTTTTCCAGCGTGGTTGTACACACCATATCTTATTGTATATTCTCGTTTATCTATAAATAAATTAGTGCGTGCCCCATTAGGGTTAATACTTTTATTCAATCTAATCATGTCTGTTAACATAGTATCAGAGCCACCAGACTTCTGGCAACCCTAGCAGCCACCAACCTTTCGCAGCTAGTCGCCAGACCACCAAAACCCTAATTCAGCCAGTCGCCAAACAAACCAGTCCTGAAAACAGTCGCTGACAGCCCCAACACAGTCGCCGACAACCCAAAAGCCACCGGCAGCCCCAAACCAGTTGCCGACAGCCCAATACCACCAAGTCGCACCACTAAACCACCAAACCCTCGTTGGCAGACCACAAAACAGTCGTCGACAGCCCAAAAACCACCAAGCCACACCACCAAACCATAAAACCCTAGCTGACCACTCAAAACAGTCGCTGGACCACCAAACCTAGTCGCCGGACCACCAAACCAGTCGCGCCACCTACACAGTCGCCGAAACCCACCAAACAGTCACTGCTAGTTACCGATTGTGTCCCAAAACCAATCGTCGACCTTTTAAACCGTCGCTGGAAACCTAACCGAGTCACTGGAAAAGTCGCCAGAATAGTCGCACACGTCTCGACAGTTCTGTTTTTTGTTTCCGTCTCTCTCATTGCATCCCTTCATTCATCCATGTAATGGCTTGCTTTCCATTCAACAACAAATTCTGTGTTATCCGATTTTTGTTGATGCAGTGAGGGTTGTCTAGTTGTGGGTTATCTGGTATTTGAACAAGAATGCCATCGGAGGGCGATAGGTCTGCTACTTGAACTTCTGGAATTGCTGAGTCTCTGACGGATACCAGGCGACCAATGAGAACTGAGGTGTTCTCTTCTTCTACTCGGCTTGTTGATGAGAAGCTTGGCAGTGCTTCTGCTTATCCTTTGTGGCGGAAGAATGTGTTGAACTTCTTGCAAGGCATGGAATTGGATTTCTACTTATTTGACGATGCCCCTGATCCTAGTTCTCCTATTTATCGTACCTGGGTACGAGACGATGCTCGTCTCTTCAGTCAGATTATAAATTCAATGGACCGCACTGTCAAGATTTTGGTTGCAAGTACCGATACGGTGAAAGAAATCTGGGGGGCTCCAGAGGATATCTATTCCTCCACAAATAACTTATCGCGCCTGTATGATGTGATGCAAGGATTCTTCTGCTCGCAACAGGCTGGTCGTCCCCTTCAGAAGACTTTATGAGCTTTAAAGTACTTGCTGACGAGTTTGATCGGTTTCTTCCATTCACCAGTTCTTAGTAAATTTTAGGAACAGCGGATGCAGATTCTAGTCGTGTGTTTCTTGGCCAGTTTGGATCCTGAATATGACACGGCTCGTTCACAAATTCTTGCTTGGACAGACATTCCTACCTTATCTGAGAGTTTTCGTTAGGTGAGTCGTTCGATGCGTCGTGACGACACCAAGTTTACCCCTGATGCTAGTGACCCTTCTGCCCTTGTTACTTCTTGTGGTGGCAATGGAACTCAGGGTCGTGGCCGTGGTAGGGGCCGTGATGGCGGTCGAACTGGTGGGGGCCGCGAAGGAGGTGCTCGTGAGACCTGTTATTGCCACTACTGTGGGATTTTGGGACATATTCGCAGTCAGTGTTATAAATTACATGGAAGATCGTCTCCAGTAGCCAATGCTACTGTTGATTACTCTCAAGCAGACTCGTCCTCCTCTTCTCAGAAGCAACTTGTTGAGATGACCTCCGCAGAATATGCGCAGTATATTCAGTCTCAGGTTGCTAGTCCTCCCGCTCATGTCGCTGCAATTTTTGTAGGTAATCCTAGTGCCTGTTTGGTGACTACTCCGTCTTCTTAGGTGATTGATTCAGGTGCCTCCTACCATATGGCTGGTTCTGTAGGTATCTTATCTGACTATCAGGTGATTCCTAGACATTGTGGTGTTTTTGTGGCTAATGGATCTTCCTTGCCAGTTAAGGGACGTGGAGTTGCTACTTCCACGTCATCCTTAACCCTATCTAATGTCTTACATACTCCTGGGAATCCATTTAACATACTATCAGTCAGCCAGCTTACTAATGATCTCAACTGTTGTGTGACTTTTTATCCTGATGGCTGTGTTTTTCAGGATCTTACGATGAGGAAGTTTATCAGTAGAGGTCGAGTGTCTAATGGGCTATACTTGGTGGAGGAGGTGGCTGCTACGGCATGTTCCGCCATTTTCTCTCCCAGTTTTGAGGCTCATTGTCGTTTACAGCATCCATCTCTATCTGGTTTGCATAGTCTTTGTCCAAGTTTTCGTTTTATTTCTAATATTGAGTGTGAGTCGTGTCGATTAGCAAAGCACCTGCGTGTGCCTTTATTACCTCAGGTTAATAAATGAGCTTCGGCTCCTTTATCTTTAGTTCATACGGATGTTTGGGGGCCATGTCCTGTCGAGTCTGTTTCTGAATTCTGTTATTACGTCATATTTGTGAATGATTATTCTCTTGTGACTTTCTTATATCTTATGCGACATAAATTTGAAGTAGCATCTAATTTCTCCTCTTTTTATATGGAAGTGCAAACTTAGTTCCAGGCTCAGGTTACATGTTTGCGCAGTGATAATGGTGGTGAGTATCTTTCAACCCAACTGAAGACTTTCCTGTCCATACATGGCATTATACATCAGACTTCTTGCCCAGCTCCCCCACAGAAGAATGGTGTCGCTGAGCACAAGAACCGTCATATTATGGAAACTGCTCGAGCTCTCTTGTTTAAGATGCACGTACCTAAGAAATTATGGGGGCATGCCGTGTTAACTGCTTGTTAGTTGATCAACCGTTTTCCCTTTCAGGTACTTGGTGGCAAAATTCCGATGGCTGTCCTATCTCCCGGGAAGAGCCTTTTCTCTCTACCTTTGAGAATTTTTGGGTGTCTTTGTTATGTTCGTGACACTTATCCCCAGCGGACGAAGTTAGATGCTCGGGCTGCCAAATGTATTTTTCTTGATTATTCGAAGACTCAAAAGGGGTACCGCTGCTTCTGTCCTTCTCTCCGCAAGTTCCTTGTCTCCCGGGATGTCGTCTTTGTGCAGTTTACTCCTTTCTTTTCTGCGTCGGATTCGGTTGTGTCGGGGGTTGAGAGTTTTGATCTACACAGTTTTGATTTTTTACTGTTTTGCTTACCCTTGTCCTCTTCTACAGATGCTCCTCTTACTGCGGGGTCCTCTCTACCTTCTCCATCAGCTCCTTCAGTTTCATTGGACCTCTCCTTTGCTGCGCCAGTCTCCTCGTCTGAAGTTCCTCTTCCCATAGTAAGTGCTCCTCCTCCTGACAATGATGTTCCTTCCTATTGCTACTCGAAAATCTTTTCGGACTTGTAGGGATCATCCTCTCTATACTACCTCCTACAAAGGTCTTTCCGCCTTCTTACAGGCTTGTATCGCTACTATGGATGAGGCTGGATGAGGTTGTTGTTCCTCGTACTGTTCCTGAGGCATTAACCGACCTTAGCTGGCGGGGTGCTATGATGGAGGAGATGCAGGCTCTTGAGTCCACCTCGACTTGGTCCTTTGTTTCTCTTCCGGAATGTAAATAGGCTATTGGCTCAAATGGGTCTTTATAGTCAAGCTCAATCCTGATGGTTCTCTTTCCCTCTTGAAGGCCCATCTTGTTGCCAAGGGGTATGCTCTGACATATGAAATTGATTATTTTGAAACCTTCTCTCCCATTGACAAGATGGCATCTGTTTGCATATTTATGTCTCTTGTTGCTACTCGTCATTGGCCTTTATGTCAGCTTGATGCGAAGAATGCTTTTCTTCACGGCAATTTGCAAGAGAAAGTCTATATGGAGCAACCTCCCAATTTTGTTGCTCAGGGGGGTCTCAGCTGGTATGTCGTCTCCATCGCTCTCTTTATGGATTGAAGCAGTCTCCACAGGTATGGTTTGGTCGCTTTAGTATGGTTATGTGCCAATTTGGTCTTCTACAGTCCAAAAAAAACCACACTATCTTCTATCAGCGTTCCTCTGCTGGCTGTATTCTATTAATAGTATTTGTTGATGATATTGTTATCACCAGGGATGATACGGTAGGCATTTCTGAGTTGAAGCAATTTTTGAAATCTCAGTTTCAAACTAAAGATTTGGGAGAATTGAAATACTTTCTCGGAGTTGAGGTAGCACGCGGCAAGAAGGGTATCTTTATTTTTCAGCGAAAATACGTGCTGGATATTCTAGCCGATGCGGGGCTTCTGCGAGCAAAAGGGGTCGAGTCACCTATAGACTCGAGTGTCAAACTTCTCCCTGATGAGGGTGATATTTTTCCTCATCTTGACCGATATAGAAGAATGGTTGGAAAGTTGAACTATCTGACAACAATGACAAGACCAGATATCGCCTTTCCTGTGAGTGTGGTGAGCCAGTTCATGGTTGCTCCTCGGGTCCCACATTGGAATGCCGTAGTTCGAATTTTACAATATCTCCATAGTAAACCTCGTAAGGGGCTACATTTCAGTGATCATCGCCACTCTTTGATGGAAGGGTATTTTGATGCAGACTGGGCTGGATGCTCCATTGATTGGAGATCCACTTTTAGATTCTCTATATTTATTGGTAGTAATCTTATATCTTGGAAGAGTACGAAGCAGGACGTGGTTTCTCGGTCGAGTGCAGAAGTTGAATATCGTGTCATGGCTCTGGCAACATCTGAGGTTTTATGGCTCTATCAGTTGCTTAGTGAGTTGGATGATTCCTGTCATGGCCCAACAAAGCTTTGGTGTAATAATAAATCTGCCGTTTATATTGCTATAAATCCAGTATTGCACGAGCGCACGAAACATATCGAGGTGGACTGTCATTTTTTTCGGCGAGAGTTTTAGAATGGGGTGATCGTGTTTGGTTCCATTCGTACTGGAGAGCAATTGGCGGATATTTTCACTAAATCGGTTCCAGGTCATCGGGTTCGGTACATATGTGACAAGCTGAGCTTGTTAGATATATATCAGGGTTCTAAATAACGGCCGTTACGTAACGGATCGGCCGTTACGTAACGGAATATTGGAAGGCCGATCCCGTTA